>QRFJ01001289.1:844169-987352 GCA_006176705.1 Cocos nucifera | reverse complement strand
TTCTTTAAAGCGGTAAATCTTTGTTCTCTGTCCTTTTACTAAGAATCTTCTGATTGTTGCATATATATCTCTTCTCAAGTACAACATTGTGAAAGAAATGCTGACTTGATAGCAAGGATGGACACACTCGGTTTACGCTTTGCCTTTCATTCTATGATTGAGCTGCTTTAAAAAAATTAAAGCGCCTGGAAGTCCGGAACCTGAGGGCGGCCTCCGATAAAACGATCTGTTGTTAATCTCTACCTGGAAACAGAAAGTACTACATCAAGGATTTGCGGACATCTTGCTCGGGCTGAACGGATACGCCTAGGCGCAGCGGAGGCCTTTACAAGGCCAGGGATGGACGAAGCGAATGCAAGCGGCGGCTGAAGGTCCAGGCATTAGGTCCACTCGTGGAAGACGAAGCGGAGGTAAGCTCCCTGACGGCTGCTCCCTGGACCTTCCTCCCAGTTCATTGCTGGACCGAAATCTCCTTTAGGAAATCCAAGTGGGGAAGCCCAGAAGGACAGCGCGCCGAAGGTTTCTCCTCAGCGTCGAAGCTCTCTCCGACAAGTTCCGGCACACTACTCCCCCTCAACACTCCGAAAGGCACAAGTGCTGATTGGATAATTGGGGAACAATTTCTGAGGCCAAAGAACCAGATGCGTTCGCCGACCATAGCAAATGCGTACCATTCCAACAAGTTTTGCCGTGCTATCATCCGCGACCAGCTAGCGGCCACGACGAAGAGTGCGTACCAGCTCCGAGACGAGATCGAAAAAGCTCGTCACGGCGAGTAGTGACGTCGATCGATTCTCCTGCAAAGACGGCCCGCAAGGCGAGGGGGAGCAGCTTCAAGGGCGGTCCCATCGGGTAGGGAGACACCAGGACGGTCGTCCCGTCCTTAGCAGTCATCTAACATAATCTCGGCAAAGCGAAGAAGTAGAGGATCAGCAGAGCCCGTGGCCTTCACCGAGGAGAGAGGCGGCCGGGGAAATCACAATTTTCATACAGTAACGTGGTTGTATTTTTCTTAATATAGCTGATACGATTTGTACGCTCCAGATTTTTGCTAGATAACGTAAAGTTCGGACCGATGTATTGTCTGAACGATGCCTTCTTAATAATTGTCCCTTGCCCGACGCACTAGAGCGATAAATTCCCGCTGGTGGGTTTACCAGCAATCAACCGTACGCAGCCGAAGCCTGCTCCAGAATCTTTGGGAGGTGCCAGTGCAAGGTAGTAGGAGTGTTGTTTCTGGACGGGACTTGCTGCCGAGGAGCTCAAGGAACAACGCACCTCGACCCTCAAACGACGAACAGCGCTGTTTCGTACTTCCCTCCAGTAAATTCCTCCTCTGACAAATTAATATTTATTTCTGGATGCGAAATATGGCGATGACAGGGACAAGCAGTACGTCAATAATCCACCGCATTAGGATAGGAGGAGAACCTGCGTCACTATAACACACGAAGCAACAAGCTCTGCTGCAGAGATAGATCTCCCCAGAAGCGCAGCGTCTCAACCTCTCGGTCATACAGAGAGTGAAAGAATTCTCCCTTAGAAGGATAAAGGTTACCTCCGGCATTGACAAGGGAGATCTGAAGGAAATCTTCCCCGACCGTCAAGGTAAAAACTTCTTCATAATTAATGCCATATTTTTGTTTATAGCCTTTCACTGCAAACATTGCCTCTATATCGGATCAATTTCATCGCACTGTGGGCCTTGCGCTTAAATCTTGATCACTATTCGCACATATTAAGACCCCAGGAAGATAAGATCTCACCCGAGGGAAGCTCGGTGCTGTAGGATTTATAGTAGAAATTTCTCTCCGCTGGAACGTGCTGGCTCACTCTAGGTGGTACTGATCTCGACTTTTGACATGGCGAGCAGTGTATATATTCTCCCCCAGGTCGTTATAGCTTGAGGTGCCTACGAGATAGCATGCTACTCTCAAGATTGTGTCCAAATGCTGGGACATCTTCTTGATACCTGTCTGATTAAAAAAGTAAGTACGCGCTGATCTGAATCCGGTAGTAGTAATATAAGATCATTACGACCGAAGGAAATTGAGTTGTGCTCATGCACGTGTATATCAAGATTTCTTCACTCCCTCGCTCATGCGCGCACTCTCGACCTAATTCTTCTGTGACGGCTTGTTTTAATTTTTAGATGGAACCTTAAATGTCAATAGAATCCTCCCTGACTCTGAATAGTTTAGCTAAGCTCGGCTGCAGGAAGATTACACGATCCTCCCTTCCGAAGTGAAGCTCAGCCCACCGCGAGAGAGATGTAAAGAAGATTCAACTCTCCCCAGCAGAGAGCGAAAAGTTTTTTTGCAACATTAACATTTGATGAACCGTAGATGTTTATAGGAGATGTTGGTGGAATAGGTGCCATGGTGGTAGTGTACTTATCTTCCTTTGATAGAGTGTACAACCAAAGTTGTGTACTGACAGTTTCCTTTCAACTACTCCAATTCCCATGCTTTGTCTTCATTGAAGATGACATCTCTACTAACACATCTAATTTTTTGTTAGTAGGCCCTTAGTTAAAGACTAATACCTGTTCTTGGTTGTGTCAGTTATCACTATAGATCAGGCAAGGAGTGAACCGTGATCGTCTAACATTTTTCACCACCTGAATTTATCTAAGGTCGAGCTTTTTCCATTTTTAACTCGTTAACCTATTTGGCTAGAGATGCAATACACAGCAGTCAAGAAATATTCCTCTTACGGTGTGCTCGAGAACGTATAGAGGTTCTTGTTTAAGTGACCACAACAGCAGCCCTTCTTGAGGTGTTCTGGCTTTATTATCGCTACCAGACATTCGATCTTCTCGCTCGAAGACCCAGTGAATGAGATAAAAACTAAACGCTCGGAATTGACGCACATACAGGAGGAGAACTCGTTTTACCAATTCCGTTCAAAACCACATTCGACAATGCGTACCTGTCAATTCAATTGACGATCAATGAGGCGTTTCTGTGTCAATAGATGTTATAGCGTGCACTCGATGCAGCACTTCTTTGATATCTTATAAGCTGATACCTCGATTTAGTTGATGACTAAATTATCTGTTATATCGGAGCGCTAGGTAGTAGTCCGTAGCTATCTGTTAATTCATACTATACCGCGCTTTTAGGAACAGGAGGAAACCTTCGTCTATCACCGCGAGTCAGCACAAACTACTATCGTGACTAGAATATAAATTGATGAGTCTTGTGTCTCGAGCGACAGACTCACAACTCAACGAGTTATAGACAGAGATATAATATGACCTCCTCTAGATGCGATTTGGCTTCAACTAGAGCTCTCTCTTGTGGAAATGCTGTAGCAATGTAAGGCTTACAAGCTACAGCGGTGATGAATTAAGGTTTAAGAGAGAGAAGGCTTCAATAGTCTCATAATTTTTCCTACTGAGTCTCGATGAAGATTAAATGAAAACATCTATTAAACGCCGAGCACCAACTCTCCTCTCAGAGACTAAGAACATGATGAATCGTGTTTCGTAAAAGATATGGCATCGTCGTCTGAGTAATGGGATAATAGAGATTAATATCACTACCCCGAAGTTGTTGCGATCGATTTCACAGTCCCGTGCCCTATCTGGCACGCGTAGGAACCTTATAGATCTCGTCGCACACGGATTAAAGCTCAAAGAGGAAAAGCTCGAGTCGAGGTGTAGATAACGCATTTCTCACACAGTACATGCAGCCTCACAACCATGATGCTTGAATGGAGCAACTTCGTACAATCCTCTCTTTGGACTAGGGCAGCGCAGATAAGTAACATAGATCTCCGACCTAAAGAAGAACGTAACGCGCTTCAAGCCGTGGTTTCGACGTCGAGCACTGACAGAATGCAACGCATGCCCACGCAGCGCGCCACTTCGACCTCGGCTTGGCAGGAAGACAGATCTCCCCCGAAGAGCTCGCTGAGGAGATAAGAAATCTTCCCCCGATGCGGCGCACTTTTCCACTCCGGTCTCCGCAACGGGATCGCATGGCTCGCGCTATTCGAGCTTCGTATATGGTGAAAACACTTATCATCTGATCGCAAGAACAAATCGTCGCCTAAATCCTGTACATTTAGATACAAAGGGAAATTGTGGTTCTTGGTCATCTTAACAGCAAGCTATGTAGGATTCGTTATGTTGGTGTAATCTTTTTCTCGACATAAGATGATTGTTTCCTCTCGCCACATATATGGAGCGAGACTAAGAGATTTTTACTTCGAGTAATGCACGCGACTTCACTTCAAGTAACTCATTATCATTTCTTATTTTTATAGTCGTTTGGTTAAGAAATTAGTATACATTTCAACTCCAAACATCTGTCACGTAAGAAATCGATTGTCTACGGAAATATTTACTCTGGCTTATTATCTCTTATCTGTATAGCGTATCTATCGTGATATTATTCGTTTCAGACTCTGGTCTTTGAAGAATCTAAGGCAGTTTCTCAAGAATCTCCTCAGAACGTCACTGTTCCACGATGACATCTCCGTCACTGTGACATTACATGACACGTGATATGCTGGTATCGCACAGCGACTATATTCGGTGTCGACTGTAGCAGCCTACTCTCTCTGAAGTCGTGACTTCAAAAGATACCAAAATCCATTTCCTATTTTTTTTTTGTAAACTTCAGTGTAGTAATCATCGATGGGAGCGAAGCGAAGAAGGGTAGTGGTTATTACCCGGGGCTACTGTTGGGGATAATCCTGCCTCCTGCGAAGCCCCCCGGCCGCGACCTCAGCATAATGTAACAGTAAGCCTGAGAAGCTCCGGCAGACGGGCTCTCAATTGATTTGTTGCTTTCGAAAACGATGATTGAATTTGGCACGCACTTGCGTCTTCTATGACGCAGTCTCATATACTCAGTCTGATGATGTATCGTGCCCTGCACACCTGTATGATAGTTGTAGTAACTGAGAACTTGTGGTGATATTCAGCCAATCAGTGTTGAATCTTCCAGCTTCTCTACCGAGACATCCCAGCAGTCGAGAACCGGCTAATGCATTACGATGTGGTCGGATCACCGTCAATCCGTCGTGCATTTTGTGCATAACCGCTCAATACGACGGGAACTACCTCCTCTCTAAGCTCCTGGCTGATTTGAGTCCTAGCTGTTTCCTGAGTGTCAATCATCCAGTAGATGTCCAGGACGCACTTGTCCGGTGCCGAACACCCATACCCTTTTCCAGGCCCCTGCTATCGATGTGAGCCTCGATCATTCTGGCTGAGATCGTCTCCACTTTTTTGACACTCTACGCTTACTAAAGCGGCAGTAGATCAGGCAAGAACAAGTGACTGTACATTCGTACACGGCTCAAGTTATGCTCTTCAATTTTTTTCTTGGCATACGTTGCTTCGCACTCATCGAGCTTAATAAAAGCAAACTTGGTGAAAGTGATATAACGAAGCTCCTTTAAATTGAGATCTCCTCGAAAATGTACTGTCTGTACTCTCCTCTCAGGGTTTGTGCTGTGTCACGCACCACAACTCTGTTAACAAGTCCGAATCCTCATATGTTGCATCCTTTGTGACAACCTCTTCTGATAGAGATCAGGGAGGGAGATTGACACACTTTCTCCATGACTCCGTCAAGTTCACTTCTACGACACATAACATGTCCTCGGTTCTCCACTCTATCTCGTCACTCTGCAGTTCATATGATATGTGTCATCCCTCGATTACGAATCACCACATCGATACGAGCAATAGGTCGACCTTCCTCAATACTGTTATCCGGTCTCTCTCCATCTATTGCGTTGCAGTACGCCCTCCCCCACATCCTAATACATAAGTGGGTTGAGAGACAATAGACCCTGCGCTCCGTATTTTCTCGCTTAGCTCCAAAACAATCCTGTTTGTAATTGATATAGCGGGAAAGGATTTGTCGTGCTGGGTCCCTCTGTTCTAGTTTGTTTGCTCTCCCTAGCGGATCAACACTTCCGTGGCAAGATGGTAGACTGCCATCCACCCTTTAATGAGTTGTAGGAAACGAGTCTTCATTGTGGCTCGTTTAAACGCACTACTCATATTGACTTGCCTTTAAGATTCCTTTTTTGTTCAGCATTGTGACGCTGCTTCTTCCTCCATGTGGGTTCTGCTGAATCCAAACATCTATTAGCGTTCCATATAATCGACATTTCTTCTGAGAAACCTAAATAAAGGCTCTCAATACGGATTGCTCCTGACACAATGCACTTCATAGTCGGTATATAGGCCTTGTTGATACACACTTAGAATTTTGACTTTAGGAGCTTTTGAAGCTAGGTTATATATTGTCTTACGAGTGATCGTAGTACGATACATTCCAAGTACAGCTATGAAACGGTGTGCGTGCTCTGACTCTGTGGTACCTCTATTGAGCGACTCACGTCACTCAGTATTACTCTTAGGATCTATTCTGACTTCATGCTACACG
Organism: Cocos nucifera; assembly: GCA_006176705.1. Lineage (NCBI taxonomy): Eukaryota > Viridiplantae > Streptophyta > Magnoliopsida > Arecales > Arecaceae > Cocos > Cocos nucifera. The sequence goes on along the minus strand of QRFJ01001289.1, from coordinate 980,939 downwards.
TGACTATTTTCATATCAATATTTTGCTCAGGCCAATTGATATATAGATAGAATTATGAACCTTTTTTGTGTGAACTACGGAAGGGTCTGAAACAGACGAAAGCCACACTTACAATGCAAATGGACATATAACGGTTACCTATACCCAGAATGCGGACTTACTTAACTCATAAAAGACAAACTGACAACTTATTTACCCGTCTTTGCAGGCTCTCCCTGGCCAAAGAAAAGAAAACACTGACTCTGTCAACGCCTCTGCACTACAAAATCACGGATGAGAGATAGGATAGTGGAATATTGCGACGGACAGCGAATCATCATCGTATCGACTGAGTATTACAGAGACATCTAGACGCACAAACGGTAAGAAAGGATCATAATAACTCATATATCCAATGCAACTCTCTTCTCGAGATGTCTGGCTATTTAACTTCATATCATATCTTCTTCTCTATATCCATATATATGTGATATGAAGAAGAATGATAATAATACATCTAATTCTGATATATAGAAGACATATAAAAAGGAGAGTAATGTGACACGCCCAAGAGACTCACGATGTATATATATATATTAATAGGGCACATATGATTCAGACTGCACAGCAGATAGTTGAGCTGTTAGTATTGCATTTTCGTCTCTAGGTTCACTCAAACTAATCATGAGTGTGTGTTTTCACATGATTTGCCATATTATAGATCTTTTTTCTACATCTATTATCCATCATGTTTGTTGTGCTCTATAGACTTGTGTATAGTGATCTGACATGTATTATCGTGTGTGTGTGTATAGGTCACACAAATTTATAGAGTGTACAACTGCTTTTACTTAATCTCACCAAATTATTGGCATTATAGTATGATTTTACAAGTATTTGATAGTAATAGATAATATATACTGCTTCAATATGTGATAATAGGAGCACATAGTATGCCTTGATGATTTGACATTACATCAAGTATAGCTCATGGAGGCGTGCCACCCCTATCAACAGACATTAATAAAGGAGAGAGCTCAGCAGCTACTGGAGATAGGATTCTATAATGAGATTATATGGTCTACAGTATCTTCAGTGTAATCGATGTATAGATACCAACCAGTATTAGACATCAACTCAGGAGTGAATTATACCGACGTACACACGACATCATCATACTCTGGAATATATACGCATATATAGATAGAAAGAATTAGAGCACAGAAACCAATCGAGTAGAGATCACAGAAAAAATGATATCTTCGTTGTGCTACGAGAACGCGTTATAGTACCACTAATGCGATTCTATGGGTGCATCTCACGGGAGTGAGTGATGTGGCCCAGCGATGATTGTAGAGGGGTTCTAGAGACGATAGTTTAAAGCAAAGACAACTGATGTCGATGCGCCAGCGCACAGCATCGAATGGCTACCAAGTGGATCTTCAAGTAAAAAATCATCACAAAGTAGAAAAAGTAGGTGACGAAGATGGTGCAGAGAGAATCTCTTGGCAAGCTTCATTTCTTGGCGAGGCAATGGAGAGCCTCTGCATCGCGTGGAGAGCTCGTGATCTGAGACGCTCACGCTATACGATTGAACACGAGCTACACGCATGTCTCCACCGGTTTAGACATGACTGGTAGTCTCTTCCATAGAACTATCGTGTATTTTCGCTTCGCGAAAGTTGCGAAAATCGAAAGGACATCAAGAGAGTAAGGGAGGGCAAGCAAAACATACATAGATTATAGTAGAAAAATTATATATATATATTTTGTGTTTGTTTTGTGTGAGGTTGGTTCTCAGCGGAGTTATACCGGGTCGATGAGTTAGTGTGTGATTCTTTGGATTAATATCGGGGCTTTTGCAGTACTCGAATGTGATTTGGGGGCGGACTCTAATGGAGGCTCGCGTCCAGCTCAGTGCAGATATATATATAATTAGCGGATCACCGTGCTCTGCAAGACTATGATTCGCTAGGGTTGTGTTTGTTACTGCGAAATAATGGTCATCATGTTCCAACAACTTGCTTTTAGGTGACGGCTCGGCTTGGATTTTTTAATACTTCATAATTTGTTTTATTTGGGATCTCGATTAGAGAATGCTTTTCCTCGCTGAGCCATGATAGATCTCTTGTCATAATGCCTGCTTTTGCGAATTCTCTCTTGAAATTGGAGTCGAAGTCTGTGACCTTGACACCTCTACAACAATTACGCCCCTCAACTGTTTTGTCCTTTGGATTTTCATCCATCCCTTCATCTGGCCCTTTCTGTTAGCACAAGAGAAACCATGGCATTGGTTGGATCCGTCAGAAAGGCCAAATGCATTCAAGACTCTTCGGCTGCAAATGTGCAGCCGATAAACTATTCAAAGATAGTGATTCTGTATCGTTTTACGAACGGTTCATGATCAATTAAAGTGTGCTCGACTTTGGCAGGTTCGCCTCTGCGCAATAAAAGGAGTGGGAGTGCCGCCAAGATAAGGAACACCAGAACCACCGTTTGTGAACAGAGAGAAGTTTGGAATAAATAATATATAAAGTGGACACATGCGCCTGCCACCTGCTAAGCCTCCATAATTGTTGCAGTGGAAGGATTTTGTGCTGCAAGCATGGTGTCGTGTAATTATCAAGTGGATATATGATACTGAATATCAATCTATATTCCATGAACATGTAATAAATGTATCTTATTTTTACATAAATAAAATAATATTCACCCAAATTTCTCTCACTTTTTGATAGAGCATTTTAAACACTTTAATTATTTAGTATTTTATATTTAATCATTTACTTTATTATAGAGTTGACCTTTAAATATAATGTGCTGTATCGAAACATAACAACTGCTTGACCCGAAACATTGATTATGCGAGTTAACTTTACGCAATAAATGGGGATTAGGCATTTTCTGGGTCATACACTCTTCTTGTGAATGCTTTAGAGATTATTATCTCTGATCGAATGAAGACTTGTTTTGTGTAAATTTCTTGAATATATCAATTATCTCAATCGCATGTTCTTCAACAATTGGAGGTGATCGCTTCAAGTCAAATCGGACATTTTGATTTTATGTTGGTCCATAATGGATATATCAAAGGTAATAGGTAAATTCGATAGGGTATCTGTGGGTCAGGTACGCAAAAATTTGAAACATTTCAATGATTTTGACGATGAATAGTACAAATATTTGGTGGTTGAATCCTAAGAATCAAAGAGTATTCTCCAACCTGGTCATGCCAAACCCAGCCCATTTATAGCTCTAATTATCAATCACTAGAAATGAAAAGTCTTAAAATATTGATCCTCTCATCTCAATTAAATTGACAAAATTCAAGATGCTAGCCGATATGATATATTTATGTTGAGTAATATTTTTCAATAATCTTTTTTTCTTTCTTAAATTAATCTTTTAATTTATAAACCTTGAAATTAATTCTTAAATATTTTATCATCTCAGTTGAAATTTCGAAATCTAGATTTGAAAATTTTGGCAAATATCTTGAAAAATTTTCATACCCTTCGAATTTCCTTGATTTCCATATGGACCAACATAAATCAAAATCTCAGCTCATCTCAATGTTAGCATACATTGAGATAATTGATATATCAAGATTTAAAAACTTCGAGAGAAATCTCTAGCAAGAAGGTAATTCTTCCAGTAATGCTATGGGTAGGGCATTATTAAAGGTCAACTCTTAGGTAATTCTTCAAGATAGAATTTTGGGTTGGATTTTGAAATAAGATCTGTACTCGTTTTGGGTTGGATATGAATTTCGATAAACCCATGCTTGCAGCCAATGCCTCCTGCCTTGGTGGCAGGGGTGCTTCATTATTACCTTAGCAAGGGTTCTAGGCTTGGCACCACTCTTTTCCCCTCCAAAGTCACCTTATTGATCAAACCGTGTAAAGCTACAATCATTTTAATAGTTAGTGCAGTTTGGCCTTTCTGACCGGCCAACCAATGGCATGGTTTCTCTTGTGCTAACAAAAGGGCCCAAGATGAAGGGATGGATGAAATCAAAGGACAAACAGGTTGAGCGTAATTGTTTAGAGTTCAAAGATCACTCAATTTCAAAATTCTTATAAGAGATCTATCATGCCACATACAATTTCAATCACATCACATAAAAATTCAATGAAGCTATAAATCCAAAGCCAGCGTCAACCTAGCAAGTTTTTGGAACATGATTGACCATATTTCGAAACCTATCATCTGAGATGGTGATCCCTTTGATGATGCCACGTGTCCAGCAGTAATTGACCGTATCAACATTCACTATCTTAGAACTTCAGCAAAATAATAAAAAATAAAATAGGGGCTGCCCCTGTTTCGATTCGGAGAAGCACGGAACCTCATCTAGCCCCTCCATCAGGCATGGCAGGCTTCTGGTGACCTCAAGAGATTCTCTCTCTCTCTCTCTTTCTCTTTTTTCTTCTCTACCTCTCTCTTCTTCATCAGTTTCTTGCTTTAAATGTCAGAACCCTCTCAGTCCACCACCAACATGGACAGTATACTCGGGACATGATGGTTTGGGATGGTTCCATAATCTTTAGGCAAGAGAAAGAGGGGACACATGGGCAAAAAATTGAGGACACGTGGTTTTTTTCTTCTAGGTAAAGCATGGGCCAATTTTATATAAGAGAAGGCTAATATATAAGGGTTAGTTCTAAATTAGTTTTTTGAAAATTCGAACTAAAATTGGACCTCTCAAATCAACATCGAATCAAATTTAAGAAAAATTGATTTAAACCAAATTGAAAACATTGATTTGGACTGAAAAATATCTATTTGGACTGGGTTCATGATTCAACCGATTTTTTGCACACCCTAGACTCGGTTGGAGATCCATTGATGTTTAACATTCCTTCATGTATATTTTGGATTTAGGAATGTTGGAAGTTAAAACAAATCAAAATGTATAGTATTAATCATAATGGGTGGTCTATAATTGTGTGGAATCAGAACTAATGGAGTTTAATTATCTATTTTTTATTTTGTGGAGTTAAGATGTCAGTTTTTTTTTTTTTTTGGAGGGGGGGGTAATAAGTTGTCAGTTTGTCTTTTATGGAGTTAAGTAGGTGGTAATGAGGTTTATCCATTTTGCATTGTAATGCCTTTAGTTTTAGTTACAAGTGAATAAAATATATTTTCAAGATTTGTGTATTTTGAAAAGAGTGTGGAACAAATAATCCATAGACTTCTTCCATCATTGGTATCAAAGCCTTATTTTTTCCTCCCTTTATCTATCTTTCATGGCCTCCAATACCCTTGTCAATTCACAAGTATCTAAGTTATCACAAGATAACTATGAGAGTTGGTCAATCCAGATGAGAGCTTTATTTGGTTCTCAAGATTTATTGGAGCTAATAGATGTTGGATTCACAGAACCCACATGGGAGGAAGAAGTAGCCTACAATGCTGAACAAAAAAAGAATCTTAAGGAGCAAAGAAAGAAGGACAATAAGACTCGTTTCCTACACCATTAAGGGTTGGATGAGTCTACCTTTGAGAGAGTTGCCCAAGCAACAACTAGCAAGGAAGCATGGAAAATCCTTGGTACAATTACAAAGGAGTTGAGCGAGTTGAGCGAGTTAAGCGTATTTGTCTCCAATCACTTAGAAGTGATTTTGAGGCTACTCAAATGAAAGATGAAGAAAATATTTCTGACTATTGTTCACGATTAATATTAATCATGAATAAAATAAGGAGAAATGGAGAAAAGATTGAAGACTTCCGAGTCATGGAGAAATTACTCCGCTCCCTCTCATCAAAGTTCGAGCACATGGTGGCAGCAATTGAGGAGTCAAAGAATTTGGAGGAGATCTCAATTAAGGAGCTTTTAGGATCTTTCCAAGTTCATGAGCAACGTATGCAAAAAAAAAACTACCTTCATAACTTTTGAATAAGTACTAGAGTCAAAATTGACTCTAAATGATCGAGGCTCACATGATAGAGGCCGTGGAAAAGGTAGAGGACGTGGTCACTAACAATGAACCACTCAAAATCAAGTAGAGTCCCATTACTTCAAAGGCCGAGGATGAGGTAATCGGGGCAGATTCACACCTGGATGTGGAAATATCAAGAATGTTCAGTACTACAACTATCATAAGTTTGGGCACTATACATCAGATTGCTGGCATAAAACCGAAGTGCAAATCAATCTCGTTGAAGCAACAAATAATGAGGGTAATAACACTACCCTTCTTCTTGCTCATGATGATTTAAATGTTCAAAATAATGTTTGGTATCTTGACTCGATCGGGTGCTAGCAACCACATGTGCGGGAAGAAAGAACTTTTCATGGAACTCACAGAAGGAGTTCATGGGACCGTGAGTTTGAGAGATTCTTTAAAACTCCTAGTTAAAGGCAAAGGAAAGATCAAAATCTATCAAAAGAATAATAAGCCAGAGTATATTTCTGATGTTTACTATATACCTAACATGAAAAGTAATATTATTAGTATTGGTCAATTACTCGAAAAGGGATATATGGTATATATGGAGAACAATCATCTTTGGCTGAAAAAAACAAATAGAAGCCTCATAGCTTGTGTTAAGATGACAAAGAACCACATGTTCCCTTTGTATCTAAATACAGATTTTGAGAAGTATTTTCAAGGACTCATTGAGAATGAGTCATGGAGGTGGCATCTTCACTTCGGCCATCTAAACTTTAATGGCTTGAAGCTACTTTCTTTAGTCGGCATGGTACATGGCCTTCCAATAATTGATCCATCAAATCATGTGTGTGAAGGCTGCATACTTGGAAAGCAACCATGGCTTTCTTTTCTTAATGGAAGGTCACGAAGGGCGGAGGCATCATTACAACTTATTCATACTGACATCTGCGGTCTAATTGAGCCCATCTTTTTGGGAGGTAATAGATGTTTCATTATCTTCATCGATGACTTCAGTAGAAAATTATGGGTTTACTTTCTTAAAGATAAATCAGTTGCTTTTACTACATTCAAGCATTTCAAAGCTCTAGTTGAAGCAAAAAGTAGGTATAAATTTTTAACTCTGAGGTGGTGAGTACACCTCAAATGTATTTTAAGATTATTGCAGGGAGCAAGGTATAAAAAAGATAGCTTACTACTACCTACATACTATAGCAAAATGGTATCACAAAGAGAAAGAACTGCACCATCCTTAACATGACAAGAACCATTCTCAATGAAAAAGGATTGTCGAAGTAGTTTTGGACGGAAGTTGTGGCATGCTCAACTTATTTACTCAATCGGTGTTCGACGAATATGGTGAAAAATATAACACCTCAAGAGGCTTGGTGTGCTTATAAGCCTAGTGTGACACACCTAAGAATAGTTGGGTGTATTGCATATGCTTAAGTACCTAACATAAAAAGGAAAAAACTTAATAATCATGGTGAAAAATGTATCTTCATCGGATATAGTGATAAGTCAAAGACATATAAGCTTTATAACCTACTAACAAAAAAATTAGTGGTTAGTAGAGATGTCATCTTCAATGAAGACAAAGCATGGAATTGGAGTATTGAAGAAACTGTCATACAGCAACTTGTGGTTGATGAATCTCCAAAGGAGTTTCAACCACCAGCTTCACCAACATCTCCTTAAACATCTCTTCAACAAACTACATCTTCTCTTGGAAGTGATCTTTCATCTTCTGGGAAGGGTAGTAATAATAGATCGGTCATGCATCAAGGTTCCATCAAAATGAAAAGCCTCAAGAAAATTTATGAGCAGATAGAAGATAACGATGAGCCTAATTTTTTCTATTTATATACAGATCATGAGCCTCTTACTTTTTTAAAGGCCAATGAAGAAGATTGTTGGCAATTGGCAATGGAGGAGGAGATTCGTGCCATTCAAAAGAATAACATGTGCCATTCAAAAGAATAACACCTAGGAGTTGACAGCACTTCCACAAAATCACAAGACGATTGGTGTTAAGTGGGTATACAAGATTAAGCGCAAGGCAAATGATGAAATTGATCGATATAAGGCAAGGTTTGCAGTGAAAGGCTATAAACAAAAATATGGCATTAATTATGAAGAAGTTTTTATCCTGATTGCTCGATTGGATATGGTAAGATTATTGATTTCTTTAGCAGCTCATCATAGATGAAAGATATACCACCTTGCTATCAAGTCAGCATTCTTCAATGGTGTACTTGAGGAAGAGATATATGTGCAACAATCAGAAGGATCTCTAGTAAAAGGACAAGAGAACAAAGTTTACCGCTTAAAGAAAGCTTTATATGGCTTGAAGCAAGCTCCACGGGCCTGAAATGCATGAATTGATGAATATCTTTATCATAATGGTTTCACCAAATGTTCCAATGAGCAGGCGGTCTATATAAAATAAAATCATCAAGGCAAAGTTTTAGTAATTTATCTTTATGTTGATGACTTGCTACACAGAGGTAACGGTGCTGAGATGTTTGCAGAATTCAAGACATTCATATTCAATGAATTTGAAATGGATAATGAATTGATGTCCTACTTCCTTGGCATCGAAGTGAAGCAGTAACTAGCTAGATGGGATTTTTATATTCCAAAAGAAGTATATGAAGGAGATCTTGGTGAAATTCAATATGAGTAACTGCAACCCAGTGAACACCCTAGTAGCCACAGGAATGAAGCTATTGAAAGAAGGAAATGAAGGTTTTGTAGACTCAACTCTTTTTAAGAATCTTGTTGGTAGTTTGAGATACTTGACAATCACTAGGCCTGATATCGTTTATGGAGTTGGGCTTGTGAGTCGCTACATGGAGACACCAAAAGAATCTCATTGGTTAGCTGCAAAAAGGATTCTAAGGTATATTAATGGCTCTTTTTAACTTTGGTCTCTTTTATGCTTTTGGTGAAATTGCACTAGTTGGTTATTCAGATAGTAATTGAGAAGGTGATCAAGATAAGAGGAAAATACCACTGGATATATTTTTTATCTCGAGTCAACTGTATTTTCTTGGACCTCCAAGAAGCAAGGAGTTGTGGCCCTATCTTCATGCGAAGCAGAATATGTAGCGATTTCAACAGCTATTTGTGAAGCAATTTGGCTATGAAATTTGTTAAAAGAGTTGACTCATAACAAGAAGAACTAATGGTGATATATGTGGATAACAAATCGGCCATAAAACTTGCAAAAAAATCCAGTTCAACATGGGAGGAGCAAGCACATTGACACTCATTTCCATTTTCTAAGGGATCATATAAAATAGAAAACTATGGAATTAAAATATTATCATATAATGGATCAAGTAGCTAACTTTTTTACCAAGCCATTGCCAATTGAATCCTTCAAAAGATTAAGAGATATGCTTGGATTGAGAATGTTTTGATTTGAGAGGATGTGTTGGAATTTTAAACAAATCAAAACGTATGGTATTGGTTATAATGGATGGTCTATAATTGTGTGGAATCAGAACGTATGGAGTTTGATTATCTATTTTTTATTTTATGAAGTTAAGATGTCAGTATTTTTATTTTTATTTTTATTTTTTTTTTAGGGTAATAAGTTGTCAGTTTGTCTTTCATGGAGTGAAGTGGGTGGTAATGAGGTTTATCCATTTTACATTGTAATGCCTTTATAAGGCTGCCTAGGTTTTAGTTACAAGAAAGTGAATAAAATATATTTTCAAGATTTGTGTATTTTGAAAAAAGTGTGGAACAAATAGTCCATAGACTTCTTCCATCAAGGAATTCACTGTGGCACGCTTGTTGCAGATTTTCTATAATTGCTGCATCTATGGGTTCAAACTATCACCATCTTATACTGTTTTAGTTTCCTCTCTGGTGATTTTGCTTAAACTATAACAATTAATCACCACACCAGTGCAAAAGAGTTGCTTCGAACTGAGTATTTTGACTAATTTGATGCAACTTCATGCCTTGTAAAGCATACTATATATTATACTAGGGGTGGGATTATTTTTCCTTCTGTCCACATATTTTCTTCATTTTAAAAGAAGAGTCAATGAAAAACATGGAAATTGATTCAAAACTCTTCAGTCACAAACATTTCCAATATCTTATTATCATATGTGCATCCTAATTGCTTTGTCGGTGATAGTTTATATATTATTGCGGCCAATCCTTTGATGCGCCTATCATCGGAGAAGATGACCTAAAAAAGAAGTCCACACTGACGGAATATTTTCTGATGGAGACCCTCCGATGCTTAAGTCAATAGAGGATTGATGAACAAAATGATTAAAATAGAATTAAGCAGAGTTTTGATCTAGAATTTTCTTACCAATATACTTGGTTTACTTTTCTTTTATAGATGAATGTAGTAGTAACCGTCCATAACAATTAGAAGTCATGGGATCCTGCTTATTTTGGCATTAAAGGAGTAGTTAATATTGAAAATATATTCCAAAGTCAATCGTCAGTCTGTTGATGGTTGGGCTATATATTTATAATTATATATAAATTATAAATTAATAAAAATTATTTTAATATTTTTTATCATAAATTTTATTATCTTCTAATGAACTCCTATATTGTGATGAAGTCTTTAGGACTATCTAAATTCAGCAAAGAAGGATTTATCATTTAGTTCTTAAATAGTTTACGATCAAATGATACATTGTTACTTAGGATGATAACGTTTATCAAGTATAGATCATTATGTGTCATATAGATTGGTTGTCCTCATAATCAAGGAGTGTTGAGACACTGATAGGCATGCAAATAAAATATATGGGTACATCTACACTGAATGTGATCAACTTTGGGGCTTTTTTTCTATCAAGATTAGCTTCAATAAAAAATGGGTATAAATATTCCTCTGATCTGAGATCTTTATGGTAACTTCTAAGCAACTCACTGTATTTTGATATCGGACTATCTGAATTTCTAATTCAGTGATGAAAGATTTTTGAGCACAGTCAAGTACTTGTAGAGTCGGTACATGTATCAAGATGGGATTGACCATTCTTGATTTTAGGAGCTGTGTTCAATTATATTTTAATTTAGCAAAATCTTGGTCAGGATAGTCTTAGTGAGGAGTCATGGGACTAATTGCTTTGAGACACGACATGAATGTATTTTCTAGGATTGACAGTCTAATCTTGAGTCATCTATTACATAGAGGTCATAGGGATGAATTATACGGTAACCATATTTACATAGGTTCTGAATATTATGATTGTGATTATTCGATCTATTCGAACATCGAATATCATTGTTAAATGGTCACTTTAATTAGTATAGAAATTAATTTCTATACTACCGACTTAGGTTCGGACCTACGGGGTCATACATATTAGGAGTTCCTATCTGATCTGATGGCTGATCAAGAGTTTCATTGGTCTGAAACTCTATGATCAAGAGTACCACTGAACTAAAATTTTATGATCAAGAGTCTTACTGGACTGAAATGCTAAGTCCTACTTATCTGGGATTCTCTAATCATGAGTCCTGATAATCTAGAACACTATGGTCAAAAGTCCCACTGGACTGGACTCTGTGAGCAAGAGTCCTACTGGATTGGAACTTTGAGTCCTACTCATCTAAAACTCTTTGATCAAAAATTTTACTAGTCTGAAACTCTATAATCATGAGTTTGATTCATTTGGGATACTTGATTCAAGAGTCCCACTGATTTAGAACTCTTCAAGAGTTTCATATTGATAGGATTCTATTGTCTAGTAATCCATTCGATTTGAACTCAGATATTTTTGAAGGATTAATTAGTAATTTGATTACTAATTAGCTTAATTTGATTAAGCGATGAGGATTCAATCAAGTTCGATTGAATTTGATTCGATTGGATTTGACCCAAACAGATCATGAGATGACCTAATCGCTATGGAAGTTTTGAACCTGATTTGATTAGAACGTAAATCTAATTAATTTTTAATTTAATTAAAATTTTATTAGATTAGGCTAAGCCTAATTTGGTTGGATTTAACTTAATTTAATTAGATCTAGATTAATTGATTTGGTTGAAATCAATTAGGACCAAGTCAAATAAAATTTGAATTCAAATTCTCCTATGTGCCCACCATTTTTGACTTTTCCACTCTGCTTCCCATGCCTTTTCTTTTGTTTATCAAATATTTTTTGAGAAATAAAAATATGCATGTAGAAGGAGAGTTCTTCTGCGTGTTAAACACAAGGGAGGGGGCGTTGGATAAAGATAAGAGGCTTATTTGATTTTTGAAATCAATTGAGTGGTTAAAACCTCTCAACCACTCGACCCTTATCATTTTCTATGCTATTTTTCTATGGTATTCATGTCAATAAATTATGAAAATTTTTGTGCATGTAGGAGAAGGAGTGATAATTATGTGATAAAAATTTTAGAGTATTTGGACATCAGTTCTGAGCAAAAAAAATCTTGGAGTGAAGGTGAATAGGATCCTATAGCACTTTTTTTTTTTTTTTTTTATACCTCTCTTCTCTTATGATTTTCACCTCTAAGGATATTCTATTTTTAGATATGATCTAAATAGAAATTATAGATCTAAAAGTTATCTTTTTATAAAAATTTATTTTATAGAAAAACTCCACACAGAGAGGGCGTTATAGGATTTTTAGTGTGTTAGAGATTTTGGGCTGAGTGAAATCCTAGATTTGGGAATCTAGTTTCGGATGGAGAGATCGAGTGCTGTGAGCATCGGATTATCATCAAATTTGAAACACATCTTCATCATCCTCCAATATTTATATTTTAATTTTTTTAAAATATTTAAAAAATTAAAAAATATATGATCGATCAGATCGATTGTGATTAGTCATCGAAAGCTTCGATGAGGAGCTAGCACTCCAGTGGGATTGATCAGGACCAAGAGCTCTGTATGGACTAATCATAGAGGCCGAACATATGTGCGGCTATGACATGATACTAGAGCATTATTCGGTAGACTCAGATTGTGGTGATCGACTATCCACGAAAAGGTATTATGCTCTGAACATGTAGATATAGTAAATAATTTATTACATAGTTTTATTTTTAGATCTATTGAGATATGCATGCATATTATGTTTAGATCCTAATGTATAGGATTAAATAATTTGATATGATCGGTACATAATTAATTAGATTGATTATTTTTTACTATATCATTGCTATTTTTAAAATATTTTTTGAAAGTAGCATGGTAAATCCTACACTATTTTCTTCAGTTGATACTCATATGATCATGGAGAAGCCATTACGTGCATTCTATGCTTAGAATATAGGTCTGTAGGTCATGTAGGTCATGCCGACTATATGTCGATCGTACCGATTATATGTTGGTATCTAACTAATATTCTGATCTGTTGATGATTGTCCATTTTTGGAGAATTGGTCGAGACTTACCAATAAATAGTCATCTAAAGTTGGTGAGCCGATTAATAGTCGATTGGCTGTAAGACTTGTCTATATGTTGGGTGCCAAATTAGTTGCTAGTCAGTTGATGAGTTATCTTTTCGATTTATTGTCGTCTGCTATGGTCGTCATTTAGTTGGCTCTATCGATCATGAGCCAACATGCTGATATTGAATTAGGATAGCAAAATCAATTAGCCCAACACTGCCCCCCACTCTTGAGTTCAAAATGGAAAAAGTCACATGATTCATTTTGTGGTCTGGCATTTTGAATGATGAGAGTCTTCACGCTTTGTCTTGGGCCTTGATTTGGCGGCCATCTTTCTTTCGATGTTCAGTATTGTTCTATAAATTGAGGGAGTGTTTAGCTATTCCAAAGATTGTGCAGTAATTATTAGCACACTCAGCGAGGAGGGTTTTAGTCGTCTTGTCGCTTCAATGAATGTGCAGTAATTATTAGTATGATCGGTTGAAAAGGTGTTTTGAAAGCCTGACAATCTGGCCAATTTGATTTCGGATCAATGTGGTGATGCCATGTGTCATGTTGCTATTATTCGCCGACCATTTTCATGGATCGTGATGTTGTGGCATGATCTGAATGGAGATGCATTGATGAGCTCGAACATCTAAGGATTCAAATTCTACTAGGTGTCAAGAATCTGTGTGGTTTCATTTCTACCAAAGTAATCCCGATCATTGATTGTTCCTATTAGGACCACTATTACTTTATTTGAATTTTATGGTGATTTTGTCTTCCATTGGTATTCTGGAGTTCCAAGTTTCTTGTCTTCTCCTTGCTCTTACTGTTCTTTCAAGTTTCCCCTTTATCTTCCAGGTCCCCTCCTTAGAACTTTGTCATGGTTGGTAGAGGTTGGGGCAGGGTTGTAAGTGGTGGTGGCCGGCCATTTAGTTCGGCGACCATCTTTTGTGCCGATCCGGCAGTGGAGGTTTCTTTACTTTCAGAGTCTATTGTTGATCGACTTCGGGAACAATATCAAGTCCCAAAGTAATTTTAGTTTTTTATTCTTGGTCCAGAAGGTTGGGTTTCTTCTCCACCGACGGGCTAGGTGGCATTTTATGTAGAGAACCTAAGGTCGGGCCTTTGATTTCCAATCTCGAAGTTCATTCGGAACATCTTGGATTATTATCGAATTTGTTCGGTGCAATTGGCACCAAACTCCATTCGGATTTTGGTTTCTTTTGCTCTTCTTTATCATACCATTTCGACTGCTTCTCGTCTTTCTTTGTTTCGTCCTTTCTTTACTCTTCATTCTCATCCCAAAGCCGATGGCTGGTGGATGTTTGCCCTGAGAAGGGGGCTTTCTTTTATTTTTGATCTTCCATCGTCCATTCATGATTAGAAGATCCAGTTCTTTTTCATACCATCCACTCTTCCTTGGGATTTTTCATTCATTTGGGGGACTCCAAACACCAGCCTGAATGATAATAATCGGGTTGACCTGACTGATTGGGAGGATTTTCTGAAGCTGAAGGACGTGGATGTCTCGATGCAGAAGGAGCTGTTGACCGATCAATCTTTATACGATGCTGGGCTTGGTCCGGCATTGATTGTGGTATGATTCGACATATCAATTTTTATTTAGTTTATCCCATTTGTCTTTGAGTTTAACTGACTCTCATTTTTTTTTTGCATGCAGCCTTGCATCCTTCATCATCTCTTTTAGTGGCTGACATCTGCTGACTTATAGGAAAGCAAAATTTGAGTGTCGGTGAAGGGTCATCATGAGTGGCCAAGAAGCAAAAGGTTGGCATTCTCGGGGTCGCTGTACCCTTGACCGACATTCCATCGATTATAACCAGTCTGATCGATGTTCCATTAGTCGATGTCCCTTGCACAGTTGAAGAAGAGGTCATTGCACTAGCGGTCTCAACTCTGACTCTTGATGTGCCACCTTTAATACTAGCTAAAGGTATGTCGGTAAGAGCTGCACTAGCTATCGAGGAACCGGATGATGACGTGGTCATCGTCGAGCCTCCAACGGCACCGACTGAGCCTGCGTATCTTGGGCACCATCAATGCTCGAGGTAGGGTCGAAGGAGCAGCAACCGACTATCTCCTCAATTCCACCGACTCTCGAATGGATGTTGAATCCATTCGAACAGCCGATGGCTCATCGACAGGGAAAAGCTCCTGCATCTTCATCTACTAGCGAGACTCCAATAGATTCGAAATCAATCAATATTCATGTCCCGCTTGAAGAATCGGCTCTGACAAATCCAACACTGGCGAAGCAGCTAGTTGATGCTATACTTCTTCTTGTTGATAAGAAAAGTTAGAGAAATCAAACTTTGAATGACATATTTTCGTCATTCTATACTTTATTTATCGGGGTAAATTACTTTTCTTTTTTTCCCTTCTTCCTTATTTTTCCTTTCTTCTGCTTATTTTCTTTTCCTTTCTTTTTAGACGGTGCATGATATATCGAAGCTAGAAAGATTCATGTGCAACTTGAAGGAAAATCCTGATTTTCCGGTCCAGGTTCGTTCAGATCTAATTAGATCAAGAGATATATTTCAAAAATTTTCTCTTGATCTCAATCAGATCTTGATATATTTTAGATCTGATTCTTATTATTTTAATAAATAAAATAAAATAAGATAAATTAAATCAAATTTAATTTACCTGATTTGGATAATCCTATTATCCTGTAGATGATCCTGATTACAGCGGAAGGTTCTGGATCTTAGCCACGCAAGCGCCTGGCCTCTACCGGTATCCACTCAGGTTGGATCTGGAGATCCTCTTCTTCTCTATCATACCTCCAAAAATCAGATCTGGATCTGATCTGGAGGATCTTCAAAACTCTTTTGAAGATCTGCAGTCGTCCTTTTGCAGCAGCGCAGCCTTCTTGCTTTTGATCGCCTTTCCTTGATCTGAATCGCACCAACCAAAGTCCAAAACACCTTTTGGACGTGGAGAGCAAGGGGAGAAGAGACTATGGCATGGAGAAGGAGGGGAGAGGCAGCCTTGGGGCGTGTCTAATAGCATTTTAGAATTAGGGTTGGGCGCAGGGTCTTATTTATAGACCTCTTGTGATCCAACTCCTCTTCCTCTCAACCAATCACAACCCTTTGTGAAATCAGATCTAAATCTGATTGGTTGGAATAGAGACCCCTGGATTCCTCCTTAGAGGGCGCCTAAGACCAGTCAAACTGGATTCTTAGTAGAACTCTGATTGGAATCCAAAAGGGAGGTGGAGTCCTTGTCCAACAAGGACTCCTAGGCGCCTCCTACTTGGGCTCACGCCACCCTTGGCGTGCGCCCTTCTCCTTGCCAGGTTCTGGCAGGGGGACAGGCCCCCACCAGCTCTCCAATAGGTGCATGACATGTGGTCAAAAGTCAAAGGGTCAATGGTCAACGTTTGACCAGTCAAAGGTAGACTTTTGACCAAAGTCAAAGAACAAGAAATGGCAGGTGACCAAAAATGGCAGGTAATGTCTTACAAATAAGACAACCTATTCTGACTTGGACAACCTCCAGTCAGACCATATGAAGGCCTCTGATTGAGCACAAACTCCTTTGGCTCAGTCAGGACAACTTATTTATGATAGTAAAAGAAGAACGTTAGGTTCAATCGAGTGCTAGCACGATTTCCTTGAACCTAATTGAATCTCATTCAGATCAATTGAACTAGATCAGTTCAATTGATGATCACCAGATTCAAACCCTTGTTTGTGTGACCCAGTTAGGTTCAGTTCTGTATGGTAATGGGATATGTCATGATCTCTATCATAGACATCATCGAAACTCCTTTCGATGGATCAGAACTCTTCTGATTCGAACAGCTAGAATGATCGATCATCTAAATCATTCTAATTGCTCCCAAAATCCACCAGTGACACCTAGCAGTATATGGTGGCAACCCATCAGAGCTGAATGCGAACCTCTTGGTGCAGCTACCTGTGTGATTAAGTTCTTCTATCTTGAGCCCCGATCAGATTAGGGTTAAGGTGAACTCGTCAATCCCTAGTCTCTGTCATATGATGTAATCATTCGATTCGAGTCCAATGTGAAAATCTAAATAGAAACTCTTTCTATTATTTCACTCTGCCATGGCCATGGGCTTCAGGACTTGATTCTCATGATTATCATAGGGCTACTCCTCTACCACCGAGGTAGATAGATCCCATCTTGATGCAATCCAGTTCCTACAATGAACATGTCATAGCCAACATACACCTCAGGGTTCCATATGGCTAGGAGACCGAGTAATGGTGTAGTCAAACTATAACACCCTCAAGGTGAACTGCCGATGCATCTCAGGTCAAAGAACCAGACACACTACTGCAGCATCGAGTCAGTCATTGACGAGAAGGTAGACTTCCTAATGACTACTCGAGGTGGTCACGCTCAGTGCCCTCGTTCTCTAACGAGTACCTGTACTCTCGCTCCGGTGTCTCCACACCGTAGACTCAAGACTCATCTACTAAAGAGAAGCGATCGTACACCAACCTTCCGGATCAATCACCATCCTCGTGATGATCCTATGGTCGGGAGCTGTTTATGAGTTAATAATGATTATTCATGTCTTAAATTTTCAACTCTTGAAAATATGAATTATCATTACCATTAACTCAAAGGATGTATCACAGACACTAAATACACATGTGTGATAGAAAATAACCCATTTTAAATTATAGTCAAAATTATAATTTTGCCCCTAGAAGTGTATTACAAGTGTCAGCCAATTCTGGCTTCTAGGGCACATATATCTAACAATCTCCCACTTGTCCTAAAGCCAATTGGCTACAAGTCTAAGTCCCATCTTCTCAAGGTGGGCTTCGATCTTCTGCTGGCCCAACGGCTTTGTAAGTGGGTCTGCCACATTATCTGTGGAGTTGACTCTCTTGACCTCAACGTAACCTTTCTCAAGGTAATCGCGGATGAGATGATATCACCTGTTTGCTTGGAACTCTTCCAGCACAAACAGTCTGCCAGATGTCGACTTTCGATCATCTATATCGGACATGAAGTCCGAGTCTGTGTATCCCTGGACTTGGAGTTCTCCGTTACCAAAGACCAACATCATATCCTTAGTTCTTCTCAAGTACTTAAGGATACATTTCACAGAAGTCCAGTGTTCTTCACCTGGATTTGACTGATATCTGCTTGTGACACTCACAGCATGGGCTATATCAGGTCGTGTACATAGCATGGCATACATGAGGCTCCCTATTGCAGAAGCATAAGGGATCTTGCTCATGCGTTCTATTTTCCTCAGGTGTGCTGGGGCACATCTTCTTGGAAAGATGAATACCATGTCTGAAGGGTATTAATCCCCTCTTAGAGTTTTCCATACTAAACCTCTTTAGTACTTCCTCTATGTACATCTTCTGTGAAAGTCCTAGCATCCTATTCGGTCTATCCCTATAGACCTTAATTCCTAGAATAAAGGATGCTTCACCTAGGTCTTTCATGGAGAATTCCTTGGACAACCACATCTTGACTGATGTCAACATGGGAATATCATTCCCAATAAGGAGGATGTCATCCACGTACAATACGAGGAAGACAACAGCGCTCCCACTGACCCTTTTGAAAAAACACATGGTTCCTCTTCATTTTTGATGAAACCAAACTTTTTGATCACATCATTGAAACGAGTGTTCCAGCTCCGAGATGCTTGCTTAAGTCCATATATGGACCTTTGCAGCTTGCAAACCTTGTGATCAGTATCACTGGATGTGAAACCTAGCGGCTGTTCCATATAGATATCTTCCTCAAGATATCCATTTAGGAATGCCGTTTTCACGTCCATTTGCCATATTTCATAATCGAAATAGGCTGCAACAGCAAGCAATGTGCGGATGGATTTTAGCATAGCTACCGGGGAAAAGGTATCCTGATAGTCAATGCCTTCGCGTTGACTATAACCTTTTGCCACCAGTCTAGCCTTGAATGTCTCCACATTCCCATCTGCACCAATCTTTCTCTTGAAGATCCATTTACACCCAATAGGTACTATACCTTCTGGTGGATCTACCAAGGTCCAGACTTGGTTTGAGTGCATCGAGTCGATTTCTGACTTCATTGCCTCAAGCCATTTCTCGGAGTCGATATCTGATATCGCCTCGTTGTAGGTTTTGGGATCATCACCATGAGCACCATTACCTACGAGGAACATTTCCTCTACATCCTCTGAAATAATACCTAAGTATCTTTCAGGGGGACGGGAAACTCTTTCCGATCTACGAGGTGGAGGAGGTAGTGTTCTTATTGGCTCAACCTGATTTGGTTCCACTTGGTCCTTAGCTCTTTCTGCTTGTGAGACTTTCTCATCAAGCTTAATCTGCTTTCCAATGCCGCTATCTTGAATAAACTATTTTTCAAGAAATATGGCATGTCGACTCACAATCACATTGTGGTCTTCTGGAATGTAGAAATAGTATCCTAATGACTCTTTAGGATATCCTATGAATCGAGCTCTAAAGGACCTAAACTCTAACTTGTCCGCTTGTTGTCTTTTGACATAAGCCGGACAACCCCAAATTCTGAGATGACTCAGACTTGGTTTCTTACCGTGCCATATCTCATACGGTGTGGTAGGAACGGTTTTAGAGGGAACCCTATTCAGTAAATAGATTGAAGTTAATAATGAATGTCCCCAAAAAAAATCAGGGAGGTCTGTGAAGCTCATCATGGATCGAACCATATCCAATAGAGTCCGATTTCTCCGTTCTGAAACCCCGTTGAGTTGAGGTGTTCCTGGTGGAGTCCATTGAGAGACTATGCCATTTTTCTTAAGATAGTCTAGGAATTCTCGGCTAAGGTATTCACCTCCTCGATCTGATCGAAGAACCTTAATGGGTTTTCCAGTTTGTTTTTCTACTTCATGTCTGAATTCTTTGAACTTTTCAAAAGGCTTCAGAC
Source organism: Cocos nucifera (assembly GCA_006176705.1). Classification (NCBI taxonomy): domain Eukaryota; kingdom Viridiplantae; phylum Streptophyta; class Magnoliopsida; order Arecales; family Arecaceae; genus Cocos; species Cocos nucifera. The sequence goes on along the minus strand of QRFJ01001289.1, from coordinate 960,770 downwards.
TTTATGTCTCATAAGATACACATACCCATACCTAGACAGATCATCGGTAAAGGTAATGAAGTAGACAAAATTGCCTCTAGCCGGCACATCGAATGGGCCGCACACATCAGTATGTACTAGGGCAAGGAGATCTGTGGCCCTCTCCCCATGTCCAACAAAAGGGAGTTTAGTCATTTTGCCTTGAAGACAAGATTCACAAGTTGGATATGACTCAAAAGTCAATGGACTCAATAGCCCATTTTTCTCCAATTTGTTAATCCTATCTTCTGCTATATGACCTAATCTCAGGTGCCATAGATATCTGTCGTTTGGACTATCCCTAGGTCGTTTGGCATTCACGTTTTGCTCGATAGTTAAAATAGGTACATCAATATGCAACTGATAAAGACCATTAACAAGGAAACCATTTGCAATTTTATTTCTTTCATAAAGAATGTTACAATGGTCCTTAAAGAAGGTGATCACATAACCTTCTTGTGCTAAGCATGAAACAGAAATCAAATTCCTGCTAGCTGCAGGCACATAATAACAGTCTTTTAAAACTAAGTCTAAACCAGATGGTAATCACAGAGGGTATGTTCCCACGGCTACTGCAGCAACTCTTGCTCCATTACCGATGCGTAGGATCATGTCTCCATCCCTCAGCCTCCTGCTATCCTCAAGACCCTGCATAGAAGTGCACAGATGAGCACTAGAACCAGAGTCAAGCACCCAACTGGATGCAGAAGAAACCGTAAGGTTAGACTCAATAACGAGCATACCTCCAGAAGGACCTTCCTTCTTGTTCTTCAGGGTGGCCAGGTAAGTAGGGCAGTTCCGCTTCCAATGGCCGTCGCTGTTGCAATGGAAACACTTTCCTTTGCCATCGACCTTCTTCTTCGGTTCTGCCTTCTTCTTCTTTGATCCTTCCTACCTTTTGCTTTTTCACAGACTTCTTTTTTTTTCTTTCCATAAGACTTTCTTTTGGAAGAAGTCCGTTCCATAGCAAGAACTGAGCCTTTAGAACCTTTCATAGAAAGCTCAGCGGTAACCAGCATATTCATCAACTCGGCCAAGGAATTCTGAAGTTTATGCATGTGGTAATTCATGATGAATTGCCCATATGCATCAGTCAAGGATTGCAGAATAATATCGTTCTGCAAGTCCAAGTCCAACTTCACACCGAGCTTCTCAAGCTCTTCCATGTCCTTGATCATTGTCAGACAGTGATCTTGGACTGACTGCCCATCACGCATCTTAGCCTTAAAAAGTCGTTTCGTGACTTGATATTTGGCTGCGCGACTCTGTTCACCAAACATCTCCTGCAGGTGAGCCAACATTTGGCGAGCAGTCCCGATATCTTCATGTTGGCGCTGGAGCTCATCAGACATCGAGCCCAACATGTAGTATCTGGCCTTATTATCTTCGTCAATCCATTTTTCCAGAGACGCTCTCTGTTCAGTGGATGGACGAGCTGGTAAGGTGGGAGGGTCCTGGTCCAAAACATGTGTTAACTTCTCTGAACCCAAAATAATTTTGTAGTTCCTGAGCCAATCTTTATAATTGGGTCCAGTCAGTCTATGTGTGTCTAGGATACGTGCCAGTGGGTTGGACGCAGACATTTTTCTGTAGAGAGTCAAAGATTCTAGTTAGATACTGTAATTTTGACTTGACCAATTTATTTAGGGATTTTATTTTTAAACAAATTAGCTCCCACTATTTTCTCGGATCCCTACACTCCCTCTGTAGAGATGCGAAAATCTCCGCGATTGATGATTTCTAGTGGGTGGTGCGGTCTCACCAACTGACTCATCACCTCACCTAACAGTTATTGGTGATGGGTTAGCCAATGAGTGAACAACTCTTGTTCAATGATTCTCTAATCATGGTGCACCCAAACTTGGTCTCTAATTCATGAATCTCACCGTATCCAAAATATTGATCCACTCCTTAGTTAAGTCAGACCCACCATTTGCATAGACTGGGTTCCTAATTGGGTCTCTCACCGTATCCAGAATATTGAGCCCAACTCATCCTCCAGCCCATAGCATCCAATGCCTAATAGACATGGTTGCGTCTTCCCGGTGCAACTGAGCCACTGTATCCAGCCGAGAACAATCAACCCCGGGAAGGGCCCGCAAGTCTACAATGGTGGAAGACCTCGGACTTAATCTTTTCTTAGGGAGAATTGATTCAGGTCTCATTAAACTAGACTTGGCTTAGTCATAACAATTATGACTAACCTAGTGGCATGGGTCAGCTCGGATTATTGACCACCTCAGATCAGAACTGTGTCAACAGATATGGCCAGGTAAGTGAGACCGGTGGAAGGAATATGCCGTTAACTCGCACAAGAACGCATTCAGGTCGAGTAGCTTCCAATTAAAAACCAGTCGGTCGTCTATGCCAAACTTACCTTAGACACCAAATTGTTGAGTCAGAACCAATTGGGTTAGCCTACAATCCAGACTCTAACCTCTGAGCCTAATTAGGTCTTGCTTGATCGTGACTCGATCTTGACCCAGACTTAATCCTATTAGGCTGGTCAATTTAAGCATTGTTGATCCCATCTAACCAACTCTTGATTCGGATTTGATCAACCGCTTAGACCTAATTGAGCTACCCAAGCCCGAACCCAGTATTATGAATATGTCTTAGATCTGAAATTCTCAATTTTAGACCTAATTAATATTCCATAAACTTAATTCTTAATTAAGTTGGGTTCATAAACAAAATATGCACAATAAATCCTAGGGTTTCAGGATCTAGGGTTTTGCAGAAAGTAAGTTTTGGGTTTCTGATTAAGGACGAACACGCAGCACCCCTACACATCATAAGAACACCCCATCGAATGGAAAGAGAGGGCCTTTAAACCCTTCTTCGTTCTTATGACCGGACGGCCAAGAGGAACGCCTTAATCAGGAACATGTAAATCTACAAAACAGTATAGATCTATATCATATATCTCATATACAAATTTAGATCTAATCAAGGCATATTTTGCATACATCTCATGTATCATAATCATGCATATTTTCAGATCTAAATTATCTCATAATAATCTAAAAAATTAGATTTAAATTGATCTAATCAAAATAAATTCTAATCTAGACAATTATGTAGAACTATTCTACAACTAGTCTAGTCATGCATCTATCATATCTCATATGATATTTAAAATTAAATAATTTTTTATTTTCTATTTATCAGATGTTATTATAACACTTATAATATCAGAAAACAGTAAATAAGAAGATCTAAAATATGATTTAATCAGATTAAATCAAAGACATGCAAAACTATTCTATAGAACTATTCTATTCTAGAACTAGTCATGCATATCTTCATGTTCTTAGATCCAAATCATTTAATTTTAATTTTTTCTGATTTTAGATCTGATCACATCTCATGTGACATTTGAAATCACTTTATTTTCTAATTAAAATAAAATTAAAATCAGATCTAAATAATTTAGAACCATGGCTCTGATACCAGTTGAAGGGAAATCCTGATTTTCCGGTCCAGGTTCGTTCAGATCTGATTAGATCAAGAGATATATTTCAAAAATTTTCTCTTGATCTCAATCAGATCTTGATATATTTCAGATCTAATTCTTATTATTTTAATAAATAAAATAAAACAAGATAAATTAAATCAAATTTAATTTACCTGATTTGGGTAATCCTATTACCCTGTAGATGATCCTGATTGCAGTGGAAGGTTCTGGATCTTAGCCACGCAAGCGCCTGGCCTCTACCGGTATCCACTCGGGTTGGATCTAGAGATCCTCTTCTTCTCTATCACACCTCCAAAAATCAGATCTGGATCTGATCTGGAGGATCTTCAAAACTCTTTTGAAGATCTGCAGTCGTCCTTTTGCAGCAGCGCAGCCTTCTTGCTTTTGATCGCCTTTCCTTGATCTGAATCGCACCAACCAAAGTCCAAAACACCTTTTGGACGTGGAGAGCAAGGGGAGAAGGGGAGAAGAGACTATGGCATGGAGAAGGAGGGGAGAGGCAGCCTTGGGGCGTGTCTAATAGCATTAGAATTAGGGTTGGGCGCAGGGTCTTATTTATAGACCTCTTGTGATCCAACTCCTCTTCCTCTCAACCAATCACAACCCTTTGTGAAATCAGATCTAAATCTGATTGGTTGGAATAGAGACCCCTGGATTCCTCCTTAGAGGGCGCCTAAGACCAGTCAAACTGGATTCTTAGTAGAACTCTGATTGGAATCCAAAAGGGAGGTGGAGTCCTTGTCCAACAAGGACTCCTAGGCGCCTCCTACTTGGGCTCACGCCACCCTTGGCGTGCGCCCTTCTCCTTGCCAGGTTCTGGCAGGGGGACAGGCCCCCACCAGCTCTCCAATAGGTGCATGACATGTGGTCAAAAGTCAAAGGGTGAATGGTCAACGTTTGACCAGTCAAAGGTAGACTTTTGACCAAAGTCAAAGAACAAGAAATGGCAGGTGACCAAAAATGGCAGGTAATGTCTTACAAATAAGACAACCTATTCTGACTTGGACAACCTCCAGTCAGACCATATGAAGGCCTCTGATTGAGCACAAACTCCTTTGGCTCAGTCAGGATAACTTATTTATGATAGTAAAAGAAGAACGTTAGGTTCAATCGAGTGCTAGCACGATTTTCTTGAACCTAATTGAATCTCATTCAGATCAATTGAACTAGATCAGTTCAATTGATGATCACCAGATTCAAACCCTTGTTTGTGTGACCCAGTTAGGTTCAGTTCTGTATGGTAATGGGATATGTCATGATCTCTATCATAGACATCATCGAAACTCCTTTCGATGGATCAGAACTCTTCTGATTCGAACAGCTAGAATGATCGATCATCTAAATCATTCTAATTGCTCCCAAAATCCACCAGTGACACCTAGCAGTATATGGTGGCAACCCATCAGAGCTGAATGTGAACCTCTTGGTGCAGCTACCTGTGTGATTAAGTTCTTCTATCTTGAGCCCCGATCAGATTAGGGTTAAGGTAAACTCGTCAAACCCTAGTCTCTGTCATATGATATAATCATTCGATTCGAGTCCAATGTGAAAATCTAAATAGAAACTCTTTCTATTATTTCACTCTGCCATGGCCATGGGCTTCAGGACTTGATTCTCATGATTATCATAGGGCTGCTCCTCTACCACCGAGGTAGATAGATCCCATCTTGATGCAATCCAGTTCCTACAATGAACATGTCATAGCCAACATACACCTCAGGGTTCCATATGGCTAGGAGACCGAGTAATGGTGTAGTCAAACTATAACACCCTCAAGGTGAACTGCCGATGCATCTCAGGTCAAAGAATCAGACACACTACTGCAGCATCGAGTCAGTCATTGACGAGAAGGTAGACTTCCTAATGACTACTCGAGGTGGTCACGCTCAGTGCCCTCGTTCTCTAACGAGTACCTGTACTCTCGCTCCGGTGTCTCCACACCGTAGACTCAAGACTCATCTACTAAAGAGAAGCGATCGTACACCAACCTTCCGGATCAATCACCATCCTCGTGATGATCCTATGGTCGGGAGCTGTTTATGAGTTAATAATGATTATTCATGTCTTAAATTTTCAACTCTTGAAAATATGAATTATCATTACCATTAACTCAAAGGATGTATCACAGACACTAAATACATATGTGTGATAGAAAATAACCCATTTTATAAATTATAGTCAAAATTATAATTTTGCCCCTAGAAGTGTATTACAAGTGTCGGCCAATTCTGGCTTCTAGGGCACATATATCTAACACAACTTCACTGAGATATGCCAAGGATGGAAAAAAAAGGCGATGACGGCCATTATGGAGAAGAATACCGTCCTTTAGCATCTCTTGGCTGCCACCAACAAAATGAAAGTGATGAAGGAACAGGAAAAGAAAAATGAAGAAGAGAATTCCCATTTAAAGGATGAGTTAGAGTCGGCATGGGCTGACTTAGAGACTTCACATGCCAATCTAGAGTCAACAAATAACGACTTGGATTTGGCACATTCTGAATTAAGGGTTGTACGGTCCGAATTGGATTTGGTTCGTTATGACAGGAAACAGATGAATGGATCATTGAGATTCAAGAATCTTAGGTCCAGAAGAAGAGACATGAAGCTACTCGGCTCCCAAAGGAGCGTGACAGTTATGCTTTGGAGCTGGATGAGGAGCAAAAAAAATAGAAATCTTTTGAAGCAGAAGCAGCATTGGCTCGAGCGACTTTGGATCGGGAAAAAGAGCAAGCACTAGGGGAGTTTCGAGGATCGAAGGACTTCAAGGAGGAACTCATCGCAGCCAGTCACCTTATTTATATGACCGATTATGAAGATGCCCGAGATGCGGTTGGCCAACTATATCCGGATTTGGACATGACTCAAGTGCCTCTTCCAAACTTTGATGATGAAGACATCAATGGGGAGGATGGGTTAACTGAGGGCATTTCGATTGATTGCGTAGCTCCGAATGAAGCTGCTTCTGTCGAAGAAGTGAATCCGACGTCAGAACCTGCTCTAGCTCCAGGAGAGAGGATTTCAAAGCCTTCTCCAATTGAGGAAGAGATGGCATCGGCAATGGCCGTTGTTAAAGCGATCGATGTTGATGACTAATCTGCTTCATATATCTTCTTTTTTTTTTATATCTTTATTATCGGATGAGTCCAACTCTTATATTTCGACTTTAGTTGATTTTTGTAAAGACATTATATGAATAAAATGGATAGAAATTTCTTCTAAATATTATCTTCTTTCTATGTTGCATGTCAAAATTGTCTAAGTGTTGAAATTTTTTTTTAGTAGTGGTGATTTTCTTTCTTTACCGAATATAAGATTGGATAGTCGATAAGTATGCTGTCTAACTGAATATTAATCAGTTGGACTTTAGGCATAAAGTTTCTTAATATTTGATGAACGGGAACGAGCTGAATATCCTTTGACTAATCGGAGTCAAATCGGTATGTTCCCATCAAGTGGGCTTAAGATTTCGCTCAACTTTGGTTGAGGCAGCATAACATTCACTTAGCCATGGCTAAGTCAACAGTTTTTGCTAAGCCATAGCTTAATCGGCATAAATCTCTAGTTAGCCGTAGTTAAATCGGCATGTCATCAAGTCATTCGATTATTATCGATCGGCAAGAGTGATGATCTTAAGGTGAGTCGTAGGATCATTGTTTGCCAACTGATGATAGGTCGGCCTCCCTTCATATGATATGCTATTAATCAGACATAATTTAGTCGAATTTAAAGAGAGCTCGGATCTCGATCTTTTTATTAATACTTTTGGATAATTTTACTGATAATACATCTTTAGGCTATCTACGTTCCAAGTTCGTGGAATAGTTATTCCGTCAAGAGTTTTGAGTAGATATGCTTCTGGATGAAGAGTCTCGATTATTCTATAAGATCCTTTCCAATTTGAAGATAGTTTTTCTTGATCTAGTGGTTTTAAAACTTCTACTTTTCTTAAAACTAAATCTCCAAAAAGAAATGCCTTTGGCTTGACTTTCGCATTGTAATATTGGGCAACTCTCCGTCGATATACAGCCATCCGAATTTGAGCTTCCTGTCGAACTTCAAGGAGTAAATCTAAGTCGGCTCTTCTTGCCTCGGAGTTATTTGGTTCGACATAATGCTCGACTCTTAGGAATGGAAGGCCAATTTCTATTGGGATTATAGCTTCGGTTCCATATGCCAAGTTGAATGGCGATTCTCTGATTGGAATTTGGAGGGTCGTCCGATATATCCATAAAATTGAATGTAGTTCTTCTACGCAAAGGCCTTTAGCTTCATTCAGTCGAGTTTTCAATCCATGTAAGATTGTCTGATTCATAACTTTCGCTTTATCGTTAGATTGAGGATGGCCAACCGATGTTAATTTATATATGATATGAAATTTTGCACAAAAATCTTTAAAGTTTTGGTTGTCAAATTATCGACTATTATCAGTGATAATTGTGTGCGGAATCCGAATCGATATATAATCAATTTTTGAATAAAATCTTCTATTTTGCTTTTGGTGATTTGTGCTAATGATTCTATTTCGACCCATTTGATGAAGTAATCCACCGCAACCATAAAAAATTTTCTTTGATCAGATGTCGGAGGAAAAGGACTGAAGATGTCTATTTCCTATTGTGCAAATGACCATGGTGCGATAATTGGTGTCAGGTGACTTGCCAGTTGATATTGAATATTGGCATATTTTTGACATGGGTCACACCTTCGAATAAGATCGACTGTATCTTTTTCATAGTCGGCCAATAATATCCCTAGCGCAGCACTTTGTATGCCAGGAACTTGCCCCTAGGTGATTCCCATAAATTCCTTCATGAATTTTTTGAAGGACATAGTTGACATCAGTCGGTCCTAGGCATTTAAGTAAAGAAAGTGAAAATGATCTTTTATATAAATGCCTGTTCATCATGATGTATTGTGAGAGGCAGACCATCAGAGACATTTGGCTTTCGAAGGATCATCGGATAGAGTGCTGCCTATTAAATATTGGATAATCGGATCCATCCAACTTGGCTCATTATTTATTTATAATATTTCATCGACTTTATCAATACTCGATTGTTCAAGATATTCGATAAATGTTCGGCCAAGTAGATCGAAAGAAATGATCGTGAGTCGAGAAAATGCATCAGCTCAAGCATTTTTTGTTCTTAAAATATAGGAAATCTCAAAATGCTTAAATGTTGTCATGAGATCCTTAGCTTTTTTAAGGTACTTTATTATAGTCGGATCTTGGGCTTCATATTCATCTCCAACATATCCGACTATTAGTTGTGAATCGATAAATATCTTCAAATTGTCCACGTCAAGCTCTTTGATGATTTTCAAGTTGGCTAGCAATGGTTATATTCGGCTTGATTATTGAAAGCTTTAAAGTTAAACCAAAGGACATACTTAGCCACTATCCCTTCAGGATTGGTGAGGATGAGACCAGCTCCACTTTCTTGGGTGTTGGATGCTCCATCTACATGATGTATTCATGTTGAATCACAATTGGTCTTAGATCCCTCTTTTCTTTTTGATTTGCCATCAGTGTTATTGGTTTCTTATTTTGGCTTATCGTCAGCTGCTATGCATTTGATGATGAAGTTGGCTAACACCTGTGCCTTCATTGATGGCCGTGGACGATATTGAATATCAAATTTACTAAGTTTGATTACCTACTTTGCCATTCTGCTCGAAGTAACTGGTCAGTGCAGGATCATCTTTAGTGGTTGATCGATCAATACCACGATCAAATGGGCTTGAAAGTATGGTCGGAGCCTTTGTGTTGAGATGATCAAAATGTCAATCAGCTTTTCTGCTCTCGAATATCAGATTTTAGCATTATGAAGCAATTTACTAATATAGTAAATTGATCATTGAATTTGGTTTTCATCTTCTCGGACAAGGATTGAACTTACTGCTTGTACCGACATAGTGATATAGAGATACAATGCTTCCCCCACTTCAGGTTTTGCAAGGAGTGGTGGGGACATCAAATATTTTTTTGAGTCTTCAAAAAACTATCGACATTCATCCGACCATGAAAAATTCTTCGATTGTCGTAGAGTTATGAAAAAAGGTAGACACCTCTCAGCCGACTTTGAAATGAATCGACTGAGTGCAGCAATTATACCATTCAACTGTTGTATCTCCTTTTTGAAAGTCGGATACTTCATGTCGATAATAGTCTTTATTTTTTCTAGATTGGCTTCGATTTCATATTGTGACATGAGAAATTCCAAAAAAATTTTGGCAGTTACATCGAAAGCACACTTAGTTAGATTCAACTTCATTCGATGTCATCGAAGTGTATTGAAGGCCTCTTCTAAATCTTGCACATGGTCATTGTCCAAAATACTTTTCACTAACATGTCATCAACATAGACCTCCATATTTCATTCGATTTGATCTTTAAATACCTTGTTCATTAGTCGTTGATAAGTTGCCCCAGCATTCTTCAAACTGAATGGCATTACTTTATAGTAGTAAATGCCTTTATCGCTTATGAAGGCAATATGTTCTTCATCTTTTGGTGCCATTCGGATCTAATTGTATCCTGCGAAGGCATCCATGAAGGTCAAGAGTCGGTGTCTCAAAGTTGTATCAACTAACTGATCGATCTTCGATAAAGATAAGTTATCCTTCAAACAAGATTTGTTCAAGTTGGTGTAGTCGATGTAGATTCATCATTTTTCATTGGCCTTTCTTACCATCATAATATTTGCGAGCCAATCGGGATAATGTATTTTTCTGATAAAGTCAGCAGCAAGGAGTTTATTTACCTCTTCATCAATAGCTTTTTGTCTTTCTAGGATGAGCGGTCTTTTCTTTTGTCTCATTGGTTTAACCTTCAGGTCAATATTTAACTGATGAGTTATAATTTCTAGAGGAATGCTAGGCATGTCGATAGCTAACCAAGTAAATATATCAGCATTCATCTTTAGCAGATCTATTATTTGATTCCATTCTCGATCAATCAGTCAGGATTCGATTGGGACAATCTTTGTAGGGTCTGCTTCTTGTAAGGAAATCGATATTAATTATTCAGTTGGTTCGCTCCTTTTTCCATTTTTCCTTTGATCTAGCTTATCGATTGTCGGAGGATCTTTCAATTTTGCTTCTTCAGTGGAGATCATGAAGCAACACCATGCTAACTGTTGATCTTCATGCATTTCATCGACTTTTTATCGAATAAAAAATTGGACTAGTAGATGGAAAGTTGACACCACCGCTCTTAGTGCATTGAGAGCGGGTCATCCGAGTATGGCGTTATAGGTCGAAGGACCTCGATCAACCATGAAAGTGATGAGGGTGGTACTTTATTATGGTTTGGTCCCTATAGTAAGGGGGAGAGTAATTTCTCCTTCCACATTGACTATATCTCTAGTGAAATTGATTAATGGTGTCGAGATCTTTCAAAGTCGATTGATCGGTAGTTGCATTTAGAAGAAGATCAAGTAGAAAAGTACATCGATTGAGCTTTCATTATCTATGAGTTTTTTTTTTTACATCATAATTTACTATCATTGTCGACATAATGACAGCATCATTATGAAAAGTTTGAATTTTTCATACATCATCATCCAAAAAAAAAATTATATTATCTTTACGATATTTCTTGGTCGATTCTTCTTCGAAAGTTGCCCCCAATCCTACGGTCGTTCGAAGATCATACTGATGACTCCTGCTATTGGCCGATTATTATTCTATTTCTTAGGTTGACGGTGGGACTGTCGATTGGTAGGAGCTTGATCCGAAGGATTCGTCAATATTTATCGAGGAAGCCTCGACAGATTATGGCTTCAATTTTATTCCTAAGCTGGATGCATTGTTCGATATTGTGACCGTGATCATGATGGAATGGACAATACTTCCTTCGATTGCAACTCCCTGATGGCACTTTCATCTGTGGGGGATGTCGAAGATATTCTGCTCCTTCAATTTCCATCAGAATTTGTGCGCAAGCAGTCAATGGAGTATAAGACTCATATTTTGGGCCGAATCTATCTGGCCTTGGATTCCGTCGAGGTGGTGAAGCCTTTTTATTGGTCGATTGCCGACTTGATTCAGCGGAAGCTCCATTTATCTTTTGTTTTTTCTTCTGACTTTTCTTTTGTGCTTGGTGCTGGTCAGAAGTACCTTCATCCATGTGGATATGCTTGTATGCACACTCCAGAAGTTCAGCATAAGTTTGAGGATGGTTCTTATCCAAGGAGTAAGTGAACGGAGATGCCCTTAAATCTCTTTTCATGGTCGATACAGCCATGTCTTCATTGAGGTTCTTCACCTTAAGTATGTTGGCATTGAAATGCGCCATGAAATTCTTCAATGTCTCTCCTTCATCCTAAATGATGGAGAAGAGACTGTTGGATGTTCACGGCATCCTTCGGCTAGTGCTAAAGTGGGCTACGAATAAGTTTTCAAGCAACTCAAAGGAGTGGATGCTTTTTGACTGTAGCCCAAAATACTAGACTCGAGCAGCTTTCCAGAGGATTGCTGGGAAGCATTTGCAAAGAAGGATGTTGGAAGCCCCTTGCATCATCATGAGAGTTTTGAAACTCTCTAGGTGATCCGTTAGATCTGTGGAGCCATCAGACGGTTGTTAAAAAAAGCATCTCAAATTTTTCTATATTAAGCCCACAACGAGATCCAAGATGATAAATGGAGTCCAACGAGCCCAAGAACATCTTAATCGAAGATCAGACGATGAAGATACGCTCGAAGGAGCATGCGGAGCATCAGACAGGATGTCGGTAGCGGGGCATACCATCGCAGGCCCATAGGTGTGCCGGCCTAGGCACGTGGGCTGGCCTAGGTGCACCCAGGCAGCACGAGCTAGCACCATGCATGGGTGGGCGTGCAGTCCAGTGCCATGCGCGGGCACGGCCTGGGCCCAGGAGGCCTCGCGAACAGGGCGTGGGGCATTTTTACACGATCCATGCACCAGAGAGCATGGACCAGGCTTTTTATCATGACATTTGATGCAGTTTACATGATCCAATGGCCACAGAGGGCCACGGTCACAATCTAACGGATCGAGGGACTTGTTTGAGTTCGTTTGGGACTGTAGATTTCGATCTTGAGTCGAATAGAGGCCTTTAAAAGGCATGGCAGATCGAGAGCTTGAGTGTGGCTGGGTTGTGGCTTAGTATTTTTGAAAGAGCCTGAGATGCAGAGAGCATAGAGAAGGGCGCTAGCGACAGCAGGAGTAGGGGTTTCAAACAGATAGTTAGGCAACGGACTATGATCATTTCAGGAGGTCTCCAAAAGAGAGTTTGTTCAGGATAACTTCTTGTTGAGAGGATTATATACATGAGTTGAGAGTGGATAATCTCCTCTTGTATCTCATCCTTTTTCATAGTGAAATTTTGCATGCTCCATAGAGACGAACCTCTAGGTTGATCCACGTTCTTGATTACTTTCTTATTTTATTTTTTTCTTTTTTTCTGTCATAATCCACTGGTACTAGATCCTTAATAAGTGGTATCAGAGCTAGATAGTATTGGAGAGCAGATTGCAGCAGTTGTGCTAGAGATTGGAGACATGGAGAAAACAAGCGTAATCAAGATGGAGATCAATAGATTTGATGGAAAGGATAATTTTTTCTTATGGCAAGCAAGGCTAAAGGATGTCCTCATCCAACACGATTTGATCGACGCTCTCTTATACGATGAGATGCCAGTTACCACAGAGGTGAAGGATTGAAAGCAGATCCAGATGCAGGCGTTGAGCATGATTCACTTGTACCTAGCAGATAATGTAGTGATTCATGTACTTGGCGAGACTTTTTCGATGGCACTATGGTCGAAACTCGAGGAGTTGTACATGGCAAAATTGCTCATCAACACCCTCTTTCTTTGGAGGTAGTTCTACCGACTGAGGATGGACGAAGGTCAGAGCATGCGGGAGCATCTATCTAACTTTCAAAAGATCCTCACCGACCTCCTCAGTATCGATGAAAAAATTGAGAAGAAGATCAGGACATTGGTCTTGCTAGTATTGCTTTTCTCTTCGTATGAGCCCTTGGTCACTGCTCTTCTAGTGAAAAAGAGCACCACCAAAATGGATGAGGTCACTGTAGCGATACTCCAGAATGAAGTTCTTAGGAGGAAGAATCCAGCTTTGAGCTCAGATGGGGCAGCTCAGCTTTGATAATTTTTGGAGGAGTAGGAGGTAGTAGATGGAGCGGCAGAGGATCGTGAGGAGGATGATACAAGTCCAAAATAAGAGACCAAAGCAAGATCAGATGCTATAAGTGTGATGAGTTGGAGCATCGAATCAAGAATTATCCATAACTCAAGGATCAAATAAGGGCTACTATGGCGGTGGCCAATAGCGATACAGATGGCAGTGATGATATTCTTCTAATTTTTGATGAGGTATCTACTTTTTTCTCATAGTAGATTATGGATTCTGTTTGTTTTCATCATGTATGTAGCAGAGAAGAGCTGTTTGACTCTCTGAAGATCGATGATGGCACTGTGTTCCTGCCAGATCGATCAAGCTGTGAGATCAAGGGCAGCGGAATGGTCAGTATGAAGCTCCATGATGGAACAGTGAAGAAATTGGGTGAGATCGATACATACCCAGCTTTAAGAAGAATCTAATCTCACTGAGCAGATTGGATTCGATCGACTTCAGATGAAAAGTTGATGAAAGAATTTTGAAGGTCATGCACGGCAGTAGGATGGTGCTTAGAGGAAGAAAGTATGGAGGACATTATCTTATATCAGGAAGCTTAGTGCGAGGTAGAGCTCCAGGTAGAAAAGGATCGGGCATGAGACGAGAGACTCGGAAGGATGACATGCGACGTCGCAAGGTGAAGTTCTTATTGCCATAAGAGACTTTTCCGAGTAGGTCTCAGGTCAGGTGGATCACAGTAGTTGATGAAGGTGGGATCGAGCGATCTGACTCGACTTCCATATTTGCCCATCCATGATCAACAGGTGATTGCCCCAGGGCATGGGGGTGCTAGACAAACTTTTGGATAGATGGAGATCGAATATCGAGTTGAGATGGAGATTGTTGAAAAAAAGCATCTCGAATTCTTCCATATTAAGTCCATACTGAGGTCCAGAATGATGAATGGAGTTCAACGAGCCTAAGAACATCTGAATCGAAGATCAGATGACGAAGATATGCACGAAGGAGCATGTGGAGCATCGAACATGATGTCGGTAGCGGGCACACTGTCGCAGGCCCACAGGTGTGCTGGCCCAGGCGTGCGAGCCAGCCATGCACGGGCCGGCCCAAGCGTGCCTAGGCAGCGTGGGCTAGTGCCACGCTCGGGCAGGCGTGCGGCCCAAGCCAGCACGCGAGCGCGCGCACGGGCGCGGCCCGGGCCCAGGCAGTCTCGCGAATAGGGTGTGAGCATGAGGCATTTTTATGCGGTCCACGCATCAGAGAGCATGGACCAGGCTTTTTATCATGGCATTTGATGCGATTTGCACGATCCAACAGCCATGGAGAGTCGCAGTCACAATCTAACGAATCGAGGAACTTGTTTGAGTTCGTTTGGGACTGTAGACTCCGATCCTGAGTCGGATAGAGGCCTTTAAAAGGTATGGCAGACCGAAAGCTTGAGTGTGGTTGGGCTGTGATTTAGTATTTTTGAGAGAGCCTGAGATACAGAGAGCATAGAGAAGGGCGCTAGCGATAGCACGAGCAGAAACTTTGAACAGATAGCTAGGCAACGGACTACGATCATTTTAGGGATTCTCCAAAAGAGAGTTTGTTTAGGATAACTTCTTGTTGAGAGGATTGTATATGTGAGTTGAGAATGGATAATCTCCTCTTGTATCTCTTTCTTTTTCATAGTAAAATTTTGTATGCCCCATGGAAGCAAGCTTTTAGGCTGATCCACGTACTTGATTGCTTTCTTATTTTATTTTTTTCTTTCTTTCTATCATAATCCGCTGGTACTAGATCCTTAATAACGGCTCCATCTATGGCATTTTGAATTGAGAAGGGATCGGTTCATTCATTATTTGTTTGAAAAATGGGGGGGTTGTGTGAATGCTGAGATCGCTAGGATCCCCCCGATTATTCACCTTCAGTTGGATGAGTTGGTGATCGATTTTTTTGAACTTACATTCATGATCATCGAGTCGCTGGAGCTGTGAAAACTCGGGGGTTGAATCACCTGAAGAAGTTGATGATAGAGAACTCGATGGCAAGTGGAGTCATCTCCCCTTTTAGATGCTGCATCGAGGGGAGGGAGAAGTCGATCATCAAGAGTGGCAGGTGGCACGATGAGAGTGTCGGGATGGTGAAGCTTGGACACAACCAAAGTATCATGCCGACCATCGTTCTGGTGAAGGAGATGGAGATCGTCGAGGAGCACGGCAGCTATGCCTTGAGGGCATCGCTTGTGCTGTCGACTCTTCCGCTACTACTAGTTGTTGCTGTTGGAGACTGTGCATTGCCTCTGTAAGAACTTGCATTTGCTGCATTAAGGCAGCAAGCTGTTGAGTTTGGACATCTACTAGAACAATCGGACATGGAAGACTGGGCTCTACTATTGGAGGTGGAGGAGAAAGATGGTCTTCTCGATGGGAAGAATGCCTGGCGAAGCCAGTGGAATTTTGCGCTCGAGTCTTCGGCATAGTGATAGAATAATTTGTTTACCTTCTCCCCTACCTGATGCACCAATCTGTTATGGCCAGTCCTCTGATATGCCTATCATCGGAGAAGATTATCTGAAAATGAAGTCCACACTAATCAAAATATTTTTCGGTGGGGATCCTTCAATACTTAAGTCAGTAGAGAATTGACGAACATGATAATTAAAATAGAATTAGACAGAATTTTAGCTCAGAATTTTTTTACCAATGTACTTAATTTACTTTTCTTTTATAGGCGAATATAGTAGTAACCGTTCGTAACGATTGAAAATTATGGGATCCCACTTATTCCAGTATTGAAGGAGTAGTTAATGCTCATATGATCGTGGAGAAGCCGTTACGCATATTCTGCGCCTAGAATATAGGTCATGCAGGTCATGCCGACTATATGTCGTTCGTACCGATCATATATCGGCATCTAATTGATATTCTGATTAGTTAGTGATTAATGTTTATTTTTGAAGAATTGGTTGGAACTTACCAACAAATAGCCGTCTGAAGTTGGTGAGTCGATTAATAGTCGGTTGGCTATAAGATTTGTCTATATGTCGGATACCAAATTAGTTGCCAGCCGGTGGTTGATGAGTTATCCTTTTGATTTATTGTCGTCTGCAATGATCATCATTTAGTCGGCTCTATCGATCATCAGCCAACATGCTGACATTGAATCGGACAGCAAAATCAATTAGCCCAACACACACACAGATATATATATATATATATATATATATATATATATATATATATATATATATATATATATATATATATATATATATATATATATATATATATATATATGATAAACCGACTTTTAGCATTAGTGTCAACTTGACAACTAATTTTTTAAATGGTGGTTGCCTTTGTTTCCGGTTATTTTCTGCGGGCTCCAATCAGGTGCTCGGTTGGTGATTTTGTGGCTGTACGTAATAAGAAACCTCCACTGATTTAATTCTTAGTGCTGCTACGGTTTGTGATATTCTAGTTAAATGTTCCAATATGAGAATGAACGTGATTCATTTTTTTCGTTTCAGTACTTGCATTTCAATCATCAATTAAGAGAGAATATCACCACTTAAATATAAAGTCGATTTTTGCCGGGGATTTTGCTGATTAAAGACTGCATGTTGAGGGCAAAAAAAAAAAAAAAAAAGGAGAAATTTTTTTCTTTTAAACTATTTTACAATAAAAATAAAGAATAAAAAACTGCAAGAAAAGTAGAAAGATCAGCATTGATTTCTTTATTAATTTATTTATTCAAAGTTGAAAATGCCGCCTATAGGCTATCTAATCATCATAACAAACTTCCACCCGAGGTATAAAAACGGAACTTTCTCGGCAGGCACTTTTCTCTCTCGGTGTGCGCGCCTACTCTTTTCACCAGATGCCACCTGATTTTTTCCCTGACCCGCAGCCGTGGTGGCAATTATAGATAGGGGCAAGCCCGGTTGAAGTGATCAATTTCGTGCACAAATCCTCACCCAACAAAGCATCTACTTCATCACACAGTCTTCCAAGAATATATCATTAAACAAACCCCACTGTCACTGCTGGCATCCGTCAGGGCACCATTCTAATGCAAAAAGAAAGCCCGGTCTTCCTCACGAAGGTTGTCATATGTGGGCTCGGTAGGATCCGAGGGAGGCTCAGGCAGGGATGTTACTAAGTTCGAAGTTGACTCGATCCTTTCTTCATTCTTCTTAATCTCCTCTCCCAACAACTCCATCACCCTTTCTTCCATAAAGACAAGCAATAAATTGCTTCTCTTCCATTCCTCCTCTACCAGGTGCACGAGCCCAGAAGTTAGGAGACGGCAGAGGCGCCAAGCATGACATCAGGGGCTACTCCATGCTTTCCAAGCAGTTCACAAGGCTTCCAAATTTATGAAGGAATGGACGACATGCTCTCTCCCTCCCACAATCTCCTATACAATCTCTCTGTCCTCCGGAACAAGGTCCAGCAATTGGAAACACTTGCTGCTGCAGCTCTCTCTCCGAATCAAATCCAACAGGAATCTTTAGCTATGGAAATCTCGAGTGCTGAAAATATTGTTCAGCAGATCATCACTGCGGCCTCATCGACGGTGTATATTCTCCAACAAATATGCCCCGATGATGCTGTCCTGAGTCATGATCTGCCTCACCATCAAACGAAAGTTTTGTACCAGCAGGGATCCACCGAAGCCATGAACCAAGTCTTCCACAACAATTTGGAAGGTGGTAGGAGTGCCATCTTTAGTTTTGAAGTCCAATATCACAATGCCAACCAAAGCAGCAATGCCAATGATCATTCCATAAGTGTCAGTAGCGGTGCTAATGGTGCTAATACGTCTAAAGATCATCAAAACATGGGAATGCCTGATGAGGTCGAAAAATGCAAGGGATCGCTAACTTTCTCGCTAAATGGATGCAATGATATCATTGAAATGGATGCCGCTGCTCTATTGGCCAAATACAGTCACTACTGCCAAGTGTGTGGCAAGGGGTTCAAGCGAGAAGCGAACTTAAGGATGCACATGAGAGCGCATGGGGACGAGTACAAGACGGCCGCAGCTTTGAGCAATCCCATGAAGAATAGTGGTGGCTCCATAGCACACAAGGAGGCTGGATCTGCGCAGAGGTATTCGTGTCCCCAAGAAGGGTGCAGGTGGAACAAGAACCATACCAGTTTCCAGCCGCTCAAGTCGATGGCATGTGCGAAGAACCACTACAAGCGCAGCCACTGCCCGAAGATGTACGTATGCAACCGGTGCAACCACAAGAAGTTCTCGGTGCTGTCAGATCTCCGAACGCATGAGAAGCACTGTGGGGATCTCAGGTGGCGGTGCTCATGCGGGACCAACTTCTCAAGGAAGGATAAGCTCATGGGTCATGTAGCTTTGTTCTCTGGTCATACCCCAGTTACAAGTTTCTCGGGCAAGTGAAGTCCCGATACATATATGTGAAGGTAAGTTGGTCTAGACTTGAAGTATGTGATTATATCTTTATTTTATGTTACGCAAGGCAACGTACGTTTTAGGAGTAATTGATTGTTTTTTGCATCTAATAAATTTAGTGCGCGAGTTTAGATCACAGATCATGGATGTATATATACGCATGTTGAAGTCTTAAATAATTTAGAGCAAAGATGTACGTACGTTAATTTGCTTGTTATTAGTACAGCATACCTTGAGGTTCACCATAAACACCATGGCAGGTGTTTCACTGGAATTCTCCGTCCACTCTTTGAGGGTAGGGAAACTGAAGAAGATGAAATGCTCATGTTCGATTCCCCTTCATCATTCCTTCTCTATTCTACCACCTGCTATTCCCTTCTTCCTTCAAATTAGATGAGTTCTTTTTAATGCTAACTCCCAAACATTTCATCATGCATGTAGTTCTCCTTGGAATCATTGTTACTGAAAAATGGGTGTGCATTCGTGAATTGCAAAGAAACATATTAGAACGAGTTAATTGCTTTGGATTTAGTTATAAATTGAAGAGCCATGTGAAGTTAGCTTTGTATAAAGCCATTGTAGTAGTATTAATGTCCACGCTTAAATAATCTAAATTAAATACTGTGTCATTATTCTCAAATAAATCCTAATTTGTGAACATTATCAAAGGCCATATCTTGTCAAATATATCTTCAAATCCCTTTGCTACCGTTAGCCAAGTTCTTCATAGCATACCTGTTTTCTTTTGAGTCATTACATTTAACCTGAATTGAATCGGAAAGCCTATAGTGACTTTTGCTGGTTTTGTTAATAGATTCCTATACTGCACTGAATCCTAATGAGTTATTCTTCCTAATTTATAAACGTTCACTCTAGCTTTCTTAATTCTACTAAGATCATCTTAAATAATATGTGCCACTCTTCATTAACTAAATATCTATCCAAATAACAGTTTTTAGTCTTGTACTTAAATACTTTTGGGACATCAACTGATCACTACTTTATAAGAATAAGCCTTTCTAGTAAACTTAAATTGCCAAATTTTATCATCTTCTATACCTCAAGCTCCACCCCTCACCTTATACCAAATACAAAGAATTTCTCTCTTTCATGGTGTTGCCGTTAGGGGGCTGATTTGGCTTAGGCCGCTAAGCTGGAGCCGAGAGAGGAGAGAGAGGAGCTGTCACAGGATGGCCAACGAGATCTCTAGATAGGATATTGGTGCCTGATCCTCGACCAATCTCGTAAGCTCGATCCTACACAAACCACTAAAGACAGGGAACAAACTCACATTGATGGGTTTCCCGATGGTGGATTCTCCGATGCCTAAATCTCCTACAAAAGCAAACAGAAGAGGTCCAAGCTCCTCTCTAGAATTCAGTGGAGGAGTTGAGTATGAAGTATGTAGGATTTGGTGTGGTGCTCCCAAGCTTTGGAAGGCCATAGGAGGAGCCAGGGTGTTGGCTCCGAAAGACTAGGACGGGTGTGAGTCTTAGGACTAGGATGGGAGAGTTGTCCTAGGATAAATACGGCGTGTAGCTCCGTACGGACTCGAGGTTTAGATGTGAGGATCTTGAGGGGGCTTGGTAGGTGCTCTAGAGATTTGGTACATAAGATGGAGCAAAGAACCAAAGCCAAGAGAAGAATCAGCCAAGACAAGGGGCCGACACACAGACGGGCTGGCTCGGATATGCAGTCGAGTCAGCTCAGACTGAGATAGAAGACAGGATTCAGACGAGATGCAGTCGAGCTAGCTCGATTATTAATAGAGCCAGCTCGACGGTGGCATACAAAACTGGATGGATTTTCTATTTGATCTTGTATTAGGTTTAATCCAAGGATTTTAAGGCCTGATCCAATAAGATTTTAAGATGGCTAACTCATGTATGGATCGAGTTTAGATCCAGGATATGAGAGCATGAGAGACATTAGTTTATATGGGCTTGATGAGTGTTTTCATGTATTGGATTAGCTAGAAAAGTTTTTGGTCGGGCCTAATAGCTATGTATAAATACATAGAATATATTAGAATTTTAGAATGTGGAATCAATATAGATCTTTTCTCCCTCAAACTCTCTTATCTCTTTTTTCTCTGATTCCAATGCCAAGCCCTAGCTAGGTGCTGCCATCAATTTTTGCTCTTCTTCATATTTTTGGATTAACATCCAGATTTGCGCAAGAGATCGGATCTACGATTGTGATTTTGAGTAGGCATAGACATAATAATTGGTATCAAAGCAGTACCGATTGTTCCAATAAGTGATATCAGAGTCTGGTTGAGTATGAAGAAGGAAGAAATCAACAGCGAGGTTCAGATCTAAGATTTTCTCTAGGCTTTGTGAGGAAGAAAGTGATCTAAAGGCTATTGTCCACCATTCCTAGTCAAGATTATTCTTTAGATCTACTTATTGGCTGTTTCTTTTGATTTGGTTTGATCATGGAGAACGACAGGTTGAAGGTAGGATTTGAGAAATTTAATGGAAAGAATACTTTCATGATATGAAAGATTAGGATGGAGAATCTACTGATTCAGATGAGGCTAGATTCGATCTTGAAGGATAGGTCGGAGGAAATGATAGATAAGGAGTGAAAGTTCTTGAAAAAAAGGATATGTGCCATAATTAGGACTTGTCTGGCAGATGAGGGGCTATATGGCATGTTGAAAAAGAAGACATCCAAGAGTTTGTGGTCAAGATTACATTAGTTGTATATAAAAAAGAATATATGCAATATAAGTTGGTGCTAAAGAAGCAACTATATAGCCTTCGGATATAGGAAGGCAAGGATGTTGCAGAACATGTTCAACGATTCGATCGGATGAACATGGACTTGCTCAACATTGGAGTAGAGCTCGAAGAGGAGGATGAGAGTTTATTACTGCTATATTTGCTATCTGGGAGCTTCGATCCGTTAGTAACTATATTACTGTATGGTAAGGAGACACTGGTGTACGAGAAGATCATATCAGTGCTAAGGTCCAATGAGCAACGAGAATGGATAACGAAGAAAAAAATCTTTTAGGAGGATCTCATGGTGTCAGAGAGGCCCAGACAAAGAAAGAAGAAGGGTCAGCAAAGGATCTAAGAAGTGCTTTAAGTGTGGTGAAGTAGAGCACTTTAAGCGAGAATGTTTGCTTTAGAAGAAGTACAAAGAAAGAAAAAAAATTAGATTCCATCATTTCAATCACTGAAAGTGAAGAATCGGATGAGCTCTTGGTGGTTTCGGATGAGCCTGCGAGGTGCAGTGTATCTGAGATAGTTTTGGAGGTGTCCATAGAGTATGGAGGGTCTGAAAGAGCAGCGATGGTGATTGAGGTATAGCGGCAGGCCCAGCAGTGCAGCATTGGATGATTGGCCTCGAAAGATTTGGTTATAGAGTTAGCTTTTGTGGCATTGAGAAAATTTCAATTTTAGATGGAGCATCGGACAGAGGTGGCTTCACAAGTGGATAGAGTTTTGATATAAATTCAAAGCGGAGGAGTGCAGAAGGATCAATATCCTAGCATCAATGCCAGAGATGTATAGTTTCAGGTGGAGCAGCACGTGCGGATGAACAAAAAAAATTTTGAGGAGACCATGTTAGGGTATGCAGCGGGTGTCGGCATAGAATTGCCGTAGATTCTCCATGAAAGTTTAAGATAAATGATGCGACTGTCAAGCAGAAGGGTGCCTATAACTCTAAGGATGGTGCATAGGTGCAAGCTAAGATTTTCAGTGGTGGAGACGGTCATCCCAAAGGCCTCAAAGGAAGCTCAGCAGTTAAAGAAAGATGGCAGTGGCAAGGTATGCATAAGTAGCTGTCCGGGCATACATCGATAGTGGGATCATGCAGAAAAATATTGTCAGGTGTGCTAAGACTTGGACACACCAAGATGAAGATTGTAGAATTTGGTATGATGCTTCTAAATCTTGGAAGGTCATGGAAGGAGTCAGGATATTATCTCTAAGAGATTAGGATGGGTGTGAGTCCTAAGGATAGGATAGGAGTTGTCCTAGGATGAAGACGACGTGTAGTCCTTCACGGACTCGAGATTCAGATGTGAGGATCTTGAGGAGGCTTGGTAGGTGCTCCGAAGATCTAAGACATAAGATGGAGCAAAGAATCAAAGTTAGGAGAAGAATCAGCCAAGATAAGAGATTGAACACAGGCAGGCTGGCTCGGATACGCAGTCGAGTTGGCTCGGACTGAGATTGAGTTGGCTTGGGGTATAATTGAGCTGACTGTCTCAGGTAGATAGAAGACAGAATTCGGACGAGATGCAGTCGAGCCAGCTCGGCTACTGATAGAGTCGATTCGATAGTGGCATACAGAACTGGATGGATTTTTTGTTTGGTCTTGGATTAGATTTAATCCAAGGGATCTTAAGGCCTGATCCAATAAGATCTTAAGGTGGCTAACTCATGTATGCATTAGGTTTAGATCTAGGGTATGAGAGTATGGGATATATGGGTGTACATGGGCTCGATGAGTACTTTCATGTATTAAGTTAGCTAAAAAAAATTTTGGTCGGGCCTAATAGCTATGTATAAATACATAGGATGTATTAAAATTTTAGAACGTAGAATCAATATAGATCTTTTCTCCCTCAAACTCTCTTATCTCTTTTCTATCTGATTCCAACGTCAAGCTCTAGGTACCGTCATCAACTTTTGCTCTTCTTCGTATTTTTGGATTAACACATAGATTCGTGTAAGAGATCGGATCTATGACTATGGTTCTGAGCAGACGTAGGCATAATAATTAATATCAAAGCAGTACCAATTATTTCAACAAAGTAAAGTAAATGAGAATGAGAAAGTGGAGAGTAGAAACTCGGAGGATGCCATGTGGAAGGCAGAGTTCTGCTATGGTGTTAGAATTACTCGGAGCTTAGTGGAAAGAGGGACAAATCTAGTTTGTATGGAGTCTCAGAAAGAAGGCATATGAAGTAAGAGTTTTTCCTCCCTTTTTCTTTACTTAAAGGATCCCGGAGAATTAAATTTTATAGACGAAGGTGGGTGTCTATCATTTTTGAGAACGTATGTACGCCATTTGCCAGAGAGCAAAGATAGTGGGAACGTGCTTCGACTGCTAGAGAATAATAGCTTTATACATTTTGGAGTTTGTTGAGATTATGGGGATCTCATAGAATGGAGGAGGGAGTGAAGTAATGAGATAGCTGGCTGCTTGTTGTCTAGTGGATAGAAAACTTTGGATAGTTGCTAGATAGTGGAGCAACCAGATGGTAGTGGCTGGACAATTGCTTCATCATTCTCTATCGAGAATATATGTCAGGCTGCCATTGGAACACTAGCACCATGATGGAAGATTCACTTTAGGATGTATCACATGGTTTTACCTCGATTTTGCTATTTGAAGCCTACCTAGCTACCTCTCTAATATTCTTCAAAAGCAAATTTTTTTTTGATACAATTGGAGAGGGAAGTAATTCCTCAAGCCACTCAACTTAGGCCTCTCTCTCTCTCTCTTAAAAGAAAAGAAAAGAAAAGAAAAAAAAAAACTAAGAACCATGAAAGTAAGATTCTTGGTCCTTTTTGCCCTTTATTAAATATGATAATAGAATTTATTGCAGTGCTAGCTTGTGTTTGTACTTGTAAGGTCTGAATCTCCTAATGTGGGCCATATCCTTCTTTTAGTTTAAAGAGATTAGAGTTTTCTTAAAATAATTGATGATTAGTATATTTGCTCATAGACTGGATGGCCTCTCAGGTTTGCTCAAGCCTGAAGCTTTTTGGGCAAGCTTGGACCAAAAAGTTTCGGGCTTCACAGGCTTGGCTAAGCCTAGAAAATATGCTTATCTATTAAATGCGCTGGACTTGAATTTGGAGATTAAACCAAACCTAGCCTAGGCCCTAGCTTGGCCCAAAATTTTTAACCCTAGCTTTTTATGCCTACATCCTTACTTTTTTTATATGTAAACTTCAAGGAGAAGATCTAGAATCTTAGATAATCTTATTTTAGCTATTAAGTACCATAGGCAATATTTAATTATTCATATTTAGCATTTTTATGCAGTTCTAATATGTTTTAGAGATAAAAAAAATGATCAAAAAGATTAATTAAGTCCTTGAACCAAGTTTGGAGCCTAAGGCTATGATTGAGCTAAGAAACTAGATACAAATGCTTGGCAGGGTCAGGCTCGGGCTTAAGTAAGTCATGTTGACCTTTGGGCAAATCTAAGCCTGAGCTTACTTTAACTCGGCCTTTGAATATAGGTCCAGTACAAAAAATTATCTAAAAGTTAGAACCTTTTTTAGGTAAATTTTAATTTTTATATCAATTTTATCTTTTTCGTGTCCTCTGACCTCGTAGATTGGAAGATATGGCTTGATAAAATATTAAAAAAGAGGATAAAAGTTAGTTTATCTAGATGTTTCTGACCAAAATGACTTTAAAATAAGATCTTCCAGAGGTCGGCGGATATGTCGGTATGTAAGTTGTGATATTATAAATCTTGAAAAGATATTCAATTACAAAAATAAAAAAAATTCAAAAACAAGTATGCTTAAGTAACACTTTGAAGAAGTTTTGATGTGTGAACTGGTTCCAGATATAGCATATTTGCTCTAGATCCATCTGACGTGGCCAAGTGGTCCACAACAGTTTTGGTAATCCTCTTGATTCATTCTTGGTTTTAATGCTTGAATTTGATTTCAGTCAACTAGCAAGCAGGGGCACTTAAAAAGGGCCATAACATAGAATAAATGATTTCATCATTGATCAAATGATTTTAACCTCCAAGTGTCTTTTAAAATCACGTACGCGTCAAGCAAGTTCAAACAATATACATACATACATGCATGCACGCATGCATGCAAACATATGTACGTACGTATTGTATAAACATTTGTCAATCGACTTTATGGAGGATGGTTATTATAAGTGCATTTGAAAAGTATCAAATAGCCGTTAGTGAAGATGTACCTAATTGTTATGAAATTTCATACCTCTTTTGGAGTCTTGCAACCAATTACAAGAGACTTGCTAACTTTCTTTGACAGATTACCGCAATCCATAAATATGAGGTTATAAGATGAGTTGTGGATCTTCCATCAAAACTGAGTCTTTTGCTAAAGTACCATTAAGAAAATTGAATGGACGAGGAGCTTCTGGAAAATCATCACTGAGGAGAGGAAAGATTCTATTTGCCAGGATTCTTCTTTTAGGCCTAGTTTGGTGTAGGTCATGGGGAAAATAAGCTTGACAGTATTGATTACATTACGTAATGTATGGGCAGAATAACTAACTGAATCATATCTATGTACCTGGTGATTTAGAGTGATCACATGTGTAAGATCATTTTAATTGTAAAGGAAATAGCTGCAGAAGAAACAAGGAGAACTTTCTATATATCTACTCCAACTTCAGATGGGTAGCGAGCAATAATAGCCTAATCAACATTTTATTGGTAGATAAGAATTCTTCAAAGGTATACTTGGGAAGACGTTTTTCCTAACACAATTCTATTGAACTCCTTTTTGAGAACTAGAGAGAAAAAATTCCATTCAACCAGATGAGATAATGTGAATTGGTAGCTAAAAAGCTGCAAGCCACACTATGTCTCAACGATTGCACGTCTCTATATGAAGAGAAGTGCTGGGTTCAAACTTGGGCTCATTGTTTCTGGATGATTTGAGCCATGCAGTTCTAATCAGCATGCTCCCACCACTGCTGTTGCTGCTGTCATGTCTTTAATTTTCTGTTTTTTTTTGACAAAAGGAAAAAAACAAAAATAAAAAGTACTTACGGAAATTAATTTGCTCTTTGTACGTTTGCTCATTTGATAGGGGACCTTCTAGGGACCCTCCTCATCAAGTTTTTTTTATTTCTTTGAATGTTTTTCATACTTTAATTTCTTTTCTTAATTATGTTTTTGGAATTAGACCCTTTGCAGGTTGTCACAGCTTAATCGAAGAAAAGCGAGTGACCCTATATGAATTTCTAAATGTTTGAATTAGTTGGAAAATCCTCTTTGAGTGAAGAATAGTGGCAAGTCAGATTTCTACTATAATTTGAACTGGGCACCAAATACTCTTGTGGATACAAATTGTTGTGCCAGGGTTATTTCCTATGTTATTTAGGCCAACCATATAATTTTGAGAGCCAATTTAACACATTTGCTAATAAAGGCAGTAAAGGGCACACCCTTTTTTTTTTTTTTTGAAGTTTTAGAACAAAAAAGGGCTCACTGATAACAACAGGATTAATAACAACAAAGTAAACGATTTCATTGCTTTTGATAATTTCCTTGGGCATTTAGAGACTTTATTAAAAGTGGCATACACTCATTTCCCCCAATTATAAAGTTAATTTCTTCCCCACACAACATCCTTGTGCACCATCCATTCATGTGATCACCAACACTAAATGCGCCTGTAGTTTATCTTAATATATTATGCCATTTAATCTCGTACTAATTAGCCAAAAATAAAGCTATAGTAGGCATGATCTAAGCCTCCACCGCCTTCCATGTCAAAACCTAGCCAGCTAGGGGCACAGTATAATGTTAAAATCAGCTCCAGCACATGAGAAGATTCCACCATCATAGGTCCAAGTATGGGCCAGAGGACAAGCCTTCTTGAACATGTCTGCCTGCACCGAAGGTTGGCACTTCTTTTGACTCCCATACTCACCGATGCAGCAGACCTTGGGATCATGATACTTATCACACTCGCTCTTGCATGCGATCGTGAACCCGTTCGTGTCCGTCACCTGGAGCTCCACAGGGCACACCTTCTTGATGTCCTTCGGGCACCCCGTGGCCTGGCATGGGCTCGGCCCTCCCTGGGGTTGCACCACGACGGGCACGTTGAAGCCATGCAGCAGGTTGACGGCGTAGACGTAGAGGGTGTCGTTGTTGCTGAAGTTGGTGAAGTCCAGAAGTGTAACGGGGGCCTCCGCCAACTTGCCGTCGCACGACTCGACCCCCGAGTGGCAGTCCCCGGTGAGGCACGAGAAGCTGCCGGAGCTGTTGGTGCTGCAGTGGGTCCTGAGCCAGATGCGGCCTCGCCACCCGTCGTCGGCGTTGGTGAGGAGGACATTCTTCGGGGGGACCTCGAAGATGATTAGGTCCATGGAGGGGATGGTGCCGAGCCACACCGAGTAATTGCATCTGTTATCCACCATGAATTCTCTCGAGTTTGAGCCTGATCATATGATAACACACCAAAATTTTGGAATTAGATTATAGTAACAATTAAAAAAACAACAGTCACTAGTTTATACTGGAAAACTGAGGAGAGTTTGCATTATTTAAGACTGTGATGGAAGTATGGGGGAAAATGAAACTAATTGATAGAGAATGTGATTAGATGAACCTATTGTTAATGTTACCATGACATAATTGTCAAAGGATAATGCTGGCCCCACCTAAAGGGAACAAAGATATTATGGATTCACTCTTTTGTTGGTATTTCATCTGATCTTCTCGGTAAGGCCTTAGTTATCTTAATATAACGTGTCTAGTTAGTTGAAAGCAAGCTCTTAGTGTCCGTTGAGATGGAAGGTTGAAGAAATTTCAAACTAGTCGAGATTTCTCTAATAAAAATGACCATCATTTGTCAAATTGGTCTTAACTTTATTTATTAATTAGAAAACTAGCAACATACAATGAACGGCTCAAAATTTATTTCTTGCAGCATTACATTGACATATAATCAGCTGATATATATATTGAGAGATATCAGTCTATATTGACTGATATAAGATCCGGATTATCAGTGGGTAAGCATTGATACAGATACGAAGCAATATCCCAAATACTATTTGAGACAATGGAAGTTCCCGCATGCGAATACAATATCATGAAACTTTAATCTGATGACTCGAATCATTGAAGAGGAGTGCAACCCGCCCCTTTTAATTTCTGGGAATAAGAGATGACATATTTTTTCCTTCTTTGGTTCCAATACAACATGACTACGAGTTTTGGCTAAGAGCGAAAGCCAAGAACCGAAGGCGAGAATTGGTAGAACTTATTGAATGGCATTTCTAAGTTCAGAAGAGAGAGACAACGGGGATCAATTCTTACATACTAACCTGCAACAAGGATAAGGAGAAGGGAGATGGAGAGTGCTATTCCTCCTGACATGATTTTCTGTGTGATGGGCACCAGGGAAGCAGAGGAGACAATTGGTACAAGAGGTAGCTGCTAGATAAGAAAGAAAAAGAAAGGGGGTTGGTACTTCCTTTATGCTAGAGTCCAAGTTCTGGTCAGGAAAGTTAGTACTTGGAGATTGATTTCCGGAACACTGAGTTTTGGAGCGTACCAAAAACGGGGTGACAACAAAGAGGATATTGTAATATGTGGATGATGGAAACACGTCGGTTATAAGTGGAATCCGGATCACCCGGTGGCCGCTTTAATGCTAGCCTTGGGTGCGAGCCCACTCACTCTACGAGGGCTTGTTGAACCAATGGATAAATCATATATATATTTACTTTGATCTGCTTCTAAGCGTATTATATTATTTTGATATTACAAAATTTTATTAAGATCTAGAAAGTATACATCTACCGACATCAACATGAGCAAGTCTGCTAATCTTTGGTGCCGGTATATATCAACATGTTATATCTTTACTTAATATTTTTTTTATTGAGTTACATAATCAATTTTTTAATAGCATGACCTCTGAAAACATCAAGATTTTACGTGCATGGCATGCATAATATATGGTGGTTAAACTTTATCTTAAAAAAAAAATGGGTTAATTGATGTGATTTATTGTGTAGTGGAATAATATTAGGGCAGACTTGCATAAGATTGATCAAATTTGAGCTCAAATTCGATTAGATTAAATTTAGACAATGAGAATTCTACATCGATGATCCAAATAATTGAATGTGATTTACTACTTCAAATCGGCTTACACACTAAAAATCATATAATTTATAAATTCCTAGCCTATGCATCAAGTGATGAAAAATACATCTAATTCAATTTTATTCAGGCTGTCTAATTTTTGACTACTTGATGCATAGGCTAGGGATCTTCAAATCATATGATTTTTTGTGTAAGCAATTTTGAAGTAGTAGATCGCATTTAATGGCTTGGATCATTGATGTACGTAAGACCCATGTTATAAAATTTTGATCTGACCGTATTTGAGTCAAAATCTAGTCGATCTGATTCTAGTCTAGCTCGAATAATATTTGTAGTGTCTAACCGTCCGGTCTATCCTAACTTTCCAATGCACACGTGAACGTGCCTTTTGCTGGCCAAAGGGTTTGGCCATCTGATTCACCATGCCCAGGCTTTGCCTCTCCCTCTATCCTCCATGCCTCCTCTCTATCCTCTTCTCCTTCTTCTCCATGCCCGAGGGTTGGGCGAATCAACACTTAGAGCGTCGAGGTGCTGTTGCTGCAAGACTACGTCCATAAGTTCCAGATCGTGAGACAATCAAATTGCTGCTAGAAATCGGATCGAAGGTGCATCTGTGAAGTTTCAGATCTGATTTTCTGAGATCAAATCTAGAAGGAGAAGACCTTCAGATCTGACCTAAGTGGACACTGGTAGAGTTCGAACACGTGCGCGGCTCAAGTCAGAACCTCCGTCGACTTTCAGATCATCATAGCAAGTGATCGGATCACTTACAACAGGTGGTATTAGATACCATTATTTTATTTTTAATTTTAGATTTATCTAATCAGATCTGAGACTCTTAGATATGATCGAATCAGTAGAAAATTTTTAAAATTTTTGCTGCATGACCTGATTCGATCAAGCCAATCCTGCGGCAATTTTTCTTCAACTGGATCAGTTCTCTGAAGAGCAATGTAGCTCTGATCCGATCACTTGCAGTAATGATCCGAATGCTAACAGAGGTTCTGATTATAGCCGTGCACGTGCTTGGCCTCTATTAGCGTCTACTCAGATCAAATATGGAGATCTTCTCCTTCTAGATCTGATCTTAGAAAATCAAATTTGAAACTTCACAGATGCACCTTCGATCCAATCTTCAGCAACAACTTGATCATCTCATGATCTGGAACTTGTCGACGTAGTCTTGCAACAACAGCACCTCGATGCTCTAAGTGCTGATCCGCCCAACCCTTGGGCATAGAGAAGAGGGAGAAGAGGAGGGAGAGGAGGCATGGAGGATAGAGGGAGAGGCAGAGCCTGAACATGGTGAATCAGATGGCCAAACTCTTTGGCCAGTAAGTCTATTTATAGATCATGCATAACCCTACAGTCCTAAGGCTTTTAGGCTTTGAACTGGTCAAAGCAAAGAAGTAGAAGGACTCTCCATTTAATTTCCATGCCATATATCAGAATTCCTTCTTATTTTGTCGCACAAATAGAAGAAAAAATGAGGCCACCTTATCTGATAAGGTGGAGTGGGTGCATATAATCTCTTTGTAGGAGTTTGAACTTTTCAAATTAACTCTTGTGGACCAATTCAAACTTATTTGAATTCCAACCTCTCAAGTTTATCCACTAGGGGCATGTTGGGGATAAATCCACACCTGCTGAATTTCGGCTATGACTCTGATTTTTAATTAGTTCCATTCAGTTGCAGCTATAAAAACTAAACTTCAACTCATGGGAGTATTCAAACTTTGAATCATTCTGAGAAGGCTGACCTCCAGCACTGCAGTCAGATAATCCGATTGGTTGGAAAGATTGGTTTTGAGTTTGATAGGGTATTGTGGATTTCTTTTTTAGACGAACTTGAACAGTCGATGCTTCTATCCTAGAGAACTGGCTAAGTCCCCGGCTCCTGTGCATCCCATTCGGTCGATCTCCTTCCAATAATCTGCATGTTCCCACTCGGACGAACTTTCTTGGATCCTTCTTTTTTTTTTGGCAGGATCTTAGTCAAACTCTCCTGGATTTTTCCTTCAGTAGAACTTCTCTAGCAGTCGAACTTCTTCCGAACCCTCCTGAATTTTTCCTTCAGCAGAACTTCTCTAGCAGTTGAACTTCTTCCGAACTACCTCTAGACGAACTTCAGCACTTTATCGTTATTCACTGGTGAGCAATCCTGGGAATGGCCGAACTTTAAAGAAACAACAGAGACACTAGTAGAGAAGGGACCACGGTGTACACCCTCAATCTAGCGAGCAAAGACCAATGCACGATCAATCCTGAGAGCCTCCAAACTCCTCTGGAACAACAGCATCCAAGAGCCTTTTATCGCTTGCGACTACCCCATCCGAGCTTTAGCTATTGGGCCTCCAATGGACCAGCACGTCATGACAACGGACGTCACTCTCTGTAACAAACCTCACGTAGTTTCAAATGGCCCACTACCAAGCAGTTGCAGCTATCGCTATCAGTTTGTTGTAGGCTCCGGACTATAAAAAGGACCCTCCAGATATATTTTCTCCAAGCTCTTTTCTTTTTCTCAATACTCTGTAACTTTTTCTACTGAGTACTCTATTTCTATTGGTCGAAAGAGCTGACTTGATCGTCGGAGGATCTTGTCGGAGCCACCCCCAGGCTTTGAACGAGACTTATTTTGCAGGTTATCAGTGGCGACCTCGTCTTCTCCGACTTCAGCACTTTTTCGATGACGATCAGATTTCGCACCAACAGGACGTATGCCAGGAGGGGCGTGCACCCTCTCTTCATGCAAAAAATCATCTAGAGGCGTGCACCCCAAGATAAACTCTAGGGGGTGCGTGCCTCCTCCATTCCTGTAAAGATTGGGTCAAACAACCCTTGTCCTGATGCCCATCACATGAGACTAGGACAAGCCTCGATTTGATCAGTACAAACCTTGATCTGATCAGGATAAGATCCAGTTAGATCAAGACAAACTTATACAAGGTTTCTGGATGAGTCAAATCAAATTTGATCAAGTTCAAACCAATTAGAAAGTCTATAGGAGAAAAAAGTTAGGTCCAATCGTATGCTAGAATAATTTTTTTGAATCTAATTGAATCTAATCCAAATCAATTGAACTAAGTTAGCCTAATTAATAATATTCAAACTCAAACCCTTATTTATGTGATCCAATAAGATTCAATTCTATATGGTAATGAGATACATCGCGATCTCCATCATCGAAATATCTTTCGATAGATCAGAATTCTTTTTGATTCGTTCAATTAGAATCATCGATCATCAAGATAATTTTAATTGATTTCAAAATTCACTAGTGATACCTAACAGCATATGATGGCAATCCATCAAAATTGAATATAAATCTCTCGATGCAGCCAACTGTGTAATTGGATTCTTCTATCATAAGCTCCGACAAGATCTAGGTCAAGGTAAACTCATTATATCCAACACCCATCGTATGAATGAATCATTTGATTCGAATTCGATGTGAAATCCTAATAGAAACTCCTTTATATTATTTCATACTGCTATGGCCATGGACTTTAGGACTCGATCTCATGATCGTCATAGAACGACTTCTCATTTATCGAGGTTGATAGATCCTATTTTGGTGTGATTCAATTCCTACAATGAACATGCTTTAGCCAACATACATCTCAAGATTCTAAATGGCTAGAAGATCGAGTTATGGTATAGTCAAACTATAACACTCTCAAGATGAACTATCGATGCACCTCAGATCAAAGGATCAGATACATAATTACAGCATCAAACTAGTCATCAACGAGAATGTAAACTTTCTTATGACTGCTCGAGATGGTCATGCTCAGTGTCCTTATTCTCAACAAGTACCTGTATTCTCATCTCGGTGTCTTCGTACCATAGACTTAAGACTTATCTATCCCAAGAAAGCGATCGTACATCGATCTTCTAGATCGATCATCCTCTTTATGATAATCTACGATTAGGAGCAGTTTATGAGTTAATTATGATAATACATATCATAAATTCTCAATTCTTGAGAATATATGTTATCATATCCATTAACTCAATGGATATATCACAGATACTTAACACACAAATGTGATAGAAAAAATAATTTTTTTATTAATTATAAGTTAAAATTATAAAAATGCTCTTAGAAAGTATTTACAAATATCGATCAATCTGACTTTTAGAGCACTCATCTAACACTTTTAACTTCTTAATGCACCAAAAAAGAATTACTTGGCCTGGTGGAAATAAACTTCTTTAATTATCATTTCATAGCACACGTACGTATTACATTCGTTCATGATTCACATGACACGTACCACAATAGGCCAATAAGTATAGGAGATAGATTTTACCAAAAGAAAAAAGATAGAGGACATAGAAGTTGATCCCAACATAAAGCCAATAGATGATCCCAAGTTTTTCAAAGCAGCATCAAGATTTTCTTGCATCACCAAAAAAATCTAGAAAGAATAGATCATTAGATGGTCACCAATGTTCAAGTAGGATTGCAGTGAAGATCAAATTCCTCTGATGATTTGGCATCTAATGAAAAATAGAGAAACTTCTCACAACTCCAATGCCACATAAAGGGCAATCTGGGCTGACCGACCAACCTTTATTAACAAGAACCTATTTTGTATGAGGTATATTTTCAAGGCAATCCATAAAAAACCCTTAACTTTTAGATTAATTAGAACATGAGAAATCAACACATACTGCACTTTCCTAATTTGAAAAATCAACATTGTTCTTGGCTATGATTTAATGCCTCTACTCGTCAATCAGTATATGTTTGTTCCTTAAGGTTTTAGATTTGAAGTACCTTGACTAACACAAGCTTTATTCCTCAGCAAGTGCATAGATTTAGTAGCCCTATCAATTTCTTAAATTTGGATGCTGAAATATATATGGTAAAGGCAAAGCTTGATCCAAAATTAGACTTTACGGAGTGGATTTAGAAAGTAATAAATTGGATTTACTTTCTGGAGACGTGTTTTTTGGGCAAGTATGCCAATTTATGGAGTGGATATAGATTTATGTATGATCACATTCATATCTGATATTTAATCAAGCATATATATATATATGTTGGTGTAGAATTTGGTTAATGCTGGATTGAACTGGAGTGGAGGAGGACGAGGTCGTCGTTAGTGACCTACAAAATAAAGTTCTGTCCAAAGTTGGTGGTGGTGGCTCTAGCAGGATTCTCTGACGATCAAGTTAGCTCTTTTAGCTAACAAAAATGGTGTGCTCAGGTGAAAGCTCGGCAGAGTTTAGAGGAGGAGAGGAGAGCTTAGAGAAATCATATCTAGAGGATCCTTTTATATAGATAGAGCCTGTAGCAGATTGATGGTGACAGCCATATCGTTCGGTAGTGGACCACGTGGGGTTTGCTACGGAGAGAGAGATGTCGCTAGATTGGTAGTGAAGGCCATGTCGTTCGGTTGTGGGCCGTATGAGATTCGCTATGGAGAGAGAGGTATCGCTAGACTGATAGTGACGGTCATATCATCCGATCATGGGCCGCATGAAATTTATTATGGAGAGAGCAATGTTGCCAGATCGATAATGGTAGCCATGTCGTTTAGTGGAAGCATGCGTTCGGGGTCCAACTAAACTAGAGGAGTCTGAAAGGAGTTCGACTTCTGTAAAAATCTGATTGAGGAAGTATTTTAGAAGGAGTCTGGCTCCTGGAGGAACCTGACTGTAGGAGCTATTTGGAAGGAGGTCAGCTCCTAAAGGAGTCCGACTGTAGGAGCAATTCGAAAGGAGTTTGGCTCCTAGAGAAATCCGACTGCAGGAGCGATCTGGAAAGAGTTTGGCTTCTGGAGAAATCTGGTTGAAAAAAAATTTTGAAAGAAGTTTGGCTCCAATAGAAATCCGACTGAAGAAGAAATTCGACTAAAGAAGAGTTCTGAAAGAAGTTTGGCTCCTGGAGGAGTTCGACTGCAGCAGCGATCTGAAAGAAGTTTGACTCTTAGAGGAACCTGACTATAGGAGCTATCTGGAAGGAGGTCGGCTCCTGGAGGAGTTCGACTGTAGGAGCGATCCGAAAGGAGTTCGGCTCCTAGAGAAATTCGATTGCAGAAGTGATCCGAAAGGAGTTTGGCTCCTGAAAGAATCTGACTGAAGAAGAATTCTGGAAGGAGTTCGATTTTCATAAAAATCTGACTGCAAGAGCAATTCGGAAGGAGTTCGACTCCTTAAGGAATCTAGCTGAAGGAGAATTTTGGAAGAAGTTCGACTCCCATAAAAATTTGACTAAAGAAGGAATCTGGCTAAAGGAGAGTTCTAGAAGGAGTTTGGCTTCTAGAGGAGTCCGACTGTAGGAGCGATCCTGAAGGAGTTTGGCTCCTAGAGGAATTCGACTGTAGGAGCTATCCGAAAGGAGGTTGGCTCTTGGAGGAGTCCGACTGTAGGAGCGATCTGGAAGAAGTTCGGCTCCTAGAGGAATCCGACTGTAGGAGTGATTCAGAAGGAGTTCGGCTCCTAGAGAAATCTGACTGAAGGAGCGATCCGAAAGAAGTTCGACTGGGGCTCGGTTGCTGAGAAGTTCGATCGACCGAAGAAGTTTGATTGGGGGTCGACCGTCGAGGAGTTTGGTTGGGTTCGATCGCTGGAGAAATTCGATTGGATTTGACCACTCGAGGAGTTCGACCATCGAATGAGTTTGACTGTTGGAGAGAGAATTTTTGGTTGAAGCTCTTCCGTGATCACCAGTTGCATTAGGCTAGGCACCAGGCCGAACTTTGGCGGAAGCAGTGTTTATCCCCAATAATAGTCTCCCCACTCTCAAGTTTGAAACTCGAAAGAAGGAAGTATAAAAAAGGATGACTGTCGAAGTCCTCTTTTGGGCTCTGCACCAGCTCAGATTAAATCTCGAGAGAGATCTTATTTCCAACCAAGGTTGACGTCGAAATTGAAACTCAGGAGCGATCTCATCTTCAGTCGAGGTTGAACGAGATTTTTTTCTTCTATTGATATAGAGGCTCAAGGGAGATTTCATCTCCAGCAGCCGAAGTCGAAGGTGGAGCTCGGAGAAGATCTTATCTCCAGCAGCCGAGGTTGAAGAAGATCTTATCTCCTGCCGACGTAGACTCTGAAGCTCGGAAGAGGTCTTCTCTTCAGCAGTCGAGATTGAAGGAGATTCTTATCTCCTATCGACGTAGAAGCTCGAGGAAGATCTTATCTCCAGCATTCGAGATTGAAGGAGATTTTATCTCCTATTAACGTAGAGGCTCGGAGGAGATCTCATTTTCAGCAGTCGAGGTTGAAGAAGATTTTATCTCCAGTGATCGAGGTTGAAGAAGATTTTATCTCCTACCGATGTAGAAGTTTGGGGGAGATTTTATCTCCAACAGCCGAGGTTGAAGGAGATTTTATCTCCTATTGACGTAGAGGCTCGAAGAAGATCTCATCTCCAGCAGTCAAGGTCGAAGGTGGAGCTCGGAGAAGATCTTATCTCCAACAGCCAAGGTTGAAGAAGATCTTATCTCCTGCCGACGTAGACTCTAGAGCTCGGAAGAGATCTTATCTCCAGTAGTCGAAGTTGAAGGAGATTCTTATCTTCTATCGATATAGAAGCTTGGAAGAGATCTTATCTCCAGCAGTCGAGGTTGAAGGAGATTTTATCTCCTGTTGACGTAGAGGCTCGAGAGAGATCTCATCTCCAGTAGTCGAGATCGAAGATGGAGCTCGGAAAAGATCTTATCTCCAGCAGTCGAGGTTGAAATCTTATCTCCTATCGATGTAGACTCTGGAGCTCGGAGGAGATCTTATCTCCAGCAGCCAAGGTTGAAAGAAATTCTTATCTTCTATCGATGTAGAAGCTCGGGGAAGATCTTATCTTCAACAGCCGAGGTTGAAGGTGGAGCTCGGAGAAGATCTTATCTCTAGTAGTTGAGGTTGAAGGAGATCTTATCTCCTACCGACGTAGAAGCTTGGGGGAGATCTTATCTCCAGCAGCTGAGGTTGAAGGAGATTTTATCTCCTATTGACGTAGTAGAGGCTCGAGGAAGATCTCATCTCCAGCAGCCAAGATCGAAGGTGGAGCTCGGGAGAGATCTTATCTTCATCAGCCGAGGTTGAAGGAGATTTTATCTTTTATTGACGTAGAGGCTCGGAGGAGATCTTATCTCCAACAGCCGAGGTTGAAGGTGGAGCTCGGAGGAGATTTTATCTCCAGCGATCGAGGTTGAAGAAGATCTTATCTCCTACTGACGTAGAAGCTTGGGGGAGATCTTATTTTCAGTAGCCGAGGTTGAAGGTAGAGCTTGGAGAAGATCTTATCTCCAGTAGCTGAGGTTGAAGGAGATCTTATCTCATGCCGACATAGAAGCTGAAGCTCAGGAAAGATCTTATCTCTAGCAGTCGAGGTTGAAGAAGATTCTTATCTCCTATTGACGTAGAAGCTCGGAGAAGATCTTATCTTCAGCAGCCAAGGTTGAAGGTGGAGCTTGGGAGAGATCTTATCTTCAGTAGCCGAGGTTGAAGGAGATCTTATCTCCTACCGATGTAGAAGCTCGGGAGAGATCTTATCTCCAACAGTCGAGATTGAAGGAGATTTTATCTCCTGTTGACGTAGAAGCTTGGAGGAGATCTTATCTCCAACAGCCGAGGTTAAAGATGGAGCTCAGGGGAGATCTTATCTCCAGTAGCCAAGGTTGAAGAAAATCTTATCTTTTGCCGATGTAGAAGCTCGAAGGAGATCTTATCTCCAGCAGCTGAGGTTGAAGAAGATTTTATCTCTTATTGACGTAGAGGCTCGGAGAAGATCTCATCTCCAGCAGTCAAGATCGAAGGTGGAGCTCGGAGAAGATCTTATCTTCAGCAGCCGAGGTTGAAGAAGATCTTATCTCCTACTGACGTAGATTTTGGAGCTTGGGGGAGATCTCATCTCCCATTGTTGTCGAGCATAATGGGGCCATTGTCGGGGCCTTTCTTCTCGTCTCATCTAGAATGAACAAGGCCTTCGACCTTGCTCACATTAGGATGAGGTTCTTCTCCTATTTCTAATGGGCTATGGGGGCACATAAGGACCGTTGTCAGGACCTCTTCCTTCATTTCGTCTAAAATGAACGAGGCCTTCAACTTTGCTCACGTTAGGACGAGGTTCTCCTCCTATTCCTAATAGACTATGGGGGCACATAAAGACTGTTGTCAGGGTCTCTCCTTCCATCTCGTCTAAAATGAACGAGGCGTTCGACTTTGCTCACTTTAGGATGAGGTTCTCCTCCTGTTCCTAATAGGCTGTGGGGGCACATAAGGGCCATTGTCAGGGCCTCTTCTCCTATCTCGTCTAAAATGAATGAGGTCTTTGACTTTGCTCATGTTAGGATGAGATTCTCCTTCTGTTCCTAATGGACTGTGGGGGCACATAAGGACCGTTGTCAGGGCCTCTTCCTCCATCTTGCCTAAAATGAACGAGACCTTCGACTTTGCTCATATTAGGATGAGGTTCTTCTTCTGTTCTTAACATGACTGCTTTTAGTTATTTTTTTTCTATCATCATATAATTTTTGCACCAAAAAATAATAATACTAAAATCGAGGTGTTTTATTGAGGAAAAATTATTGGTAGTACATCCTCAGGTTTTTTTGAGTTCCAAGGTCTGTTCCTCCAAGCTTTTTCAGGTGATAAGTTCCAGACCGGATGACCTCTACCACTTCATATGGGCCTACCCAATTTGGGACAAGCTTTTCCTGACTTTGAGGCTGGGAGATGGCAGCTCGTCGAAGCACTAAGTCTCCTACTTTGAATGTTTTACTTCTGACTCTGGAGTTATAATATCGGGCCATCCTTCGCCTATAGGCCACCATCCAAACCAGGACTTCCTCCCTTTTTTCTTCCAGCAGATCGAGATTGGCTCTAAGGTCCTGCGGGTTATGTTGCTCATTGAAGGTTGCGACCTATGCTGATGGAAGTTTAAGCTCGATCGATATGACTGCCTCTATTTTGAAGGCTAAGGCAAAGGATGTTTCCTCAATCAGCAATCTTTGTGTAGTTCGGTATGCCCAAAGGACGTGGTAGAGTTCGTCCACCCAAGTCTTCTTTGCTCTGTTGAGCCTTGTCTTGATGCCTTGTAGCAGAGTTCGATTGGTCACCTCGGCTTCCCCATTTGCCTATGGGTGAGCCACCGATGTGAAGTGGTGGGAGATGTTTAGGATTTCTCAGAACTCGACGAACCTCATCCCAGTGAATTATCATCCATTATCAGTTATGAGAGTTTGGGGCAGATCAAACTGACAGACTATCGACTTTTAGACGAAGTTCTATACCTTGGCTTCGATAATTTTTGCTAGTGGTTCAGTGTCGACCCATTTGGTGAAATAGTCGATCGCGATCAGGAGGAACTTTCGCTGTTCGGATGCCATCGGAAAAGGGCCAAGTATGTCCATTCCTCATTGTGCAAATATTCAAGGTGCACTTAGCGGAGTAACCTCAGAGGTCGACTGTCTTTGTACGTTTGCATTCTTCTGACAGATGTCATATTTCTTAACATACTCCATGGAATCATGAAACAAGATTGACCAATAGTACCCTTGCCAAAGTAGTTTTTATGACAGGAACCTAGCTCCTACGTGACTTCCACAAATTTTTTCGTACACTTCCTATAATGCAAAGTCAACCTTTAAAGGTCGGAGACATCTTAGCAACGGTAGCGAATACGATCTCTTATACAATCTGCCTTCGTACAAAACATACCGGGAGGCTTGAATCCTGAGCTTTCAAGCTTCTTTTGGATCATAAGGAAGGACTCCCCTTGAGGTAGACGACCAATGGGTCAATCCAGCTCGGTTCGAGCTCCATCTGCAAAATGACTTGAGATTCCTCTAGACTTGGGTACTTCAGAGTCTCCAAAAATACTTCTTTGGACAGTTCGGCTGGGGCTGAAGTGGCCAACTTAGAGAGAAGATCGGCTCTTACATTTTCTACCTTCGAAATCTGTCGAATGCCAAAACTGCCAAAGGCCGAAATCAAATCCTTCATTTTTCTAAGATATTTCATCATGCTTTCCTCCCGTGCTTCGTACCTGCCACTAACTTGATCGACCACTAATTAAGAATTGCTGTAGACTTGAAGTCAATCTATTTTTAATTTTTTTGCTATTTTTAATCTAGAGATCAGTGCTTCATATTCGACCCCATTGTTAGTCGTGAAAAATTTGAAGTATAATGCGTACTCGACGACGACTCCCTCAAGACTGACTAAGACTAATTCCGCACTTGCTCCAGTAGAGTTGGACGAACCATCCATGTATAGAGCCCAAAAGCCTTCGAAAAGGTCGACACTCTCCTCAGGAAGGTTCGACCACGACAGCAGGGCATCGGTCTCGTTCTATTCAAGCTCGGCTTCAACTAGAATAGTACATTCTACCATAAAATCTGTCAATATCTGAGCCTTGATCGATGGTCGGGGTTGATAGTTGATGTCAAATTTCATGAGCTCGATCGTCCATTTTGCAATTCTTTTGAAAGTATTCGTTCGATGAAGGATTGCTTTTATTGATTGGTCCATGATGACCATTATGGTGTGCCTCTAAAAGTAAGGTCGGAGTCTCCTGACAGCAATTAGAAGAGAGTAAGTCAATTTTTTTAGCCTAGAGTACCTAGTCTCTGCATCCCTCAGGATCCAACTCACGTAGTAGATCGGTCGCTGTATTTTCGCTTCTTTCTTGATCAGGACTGCCGCCAAGGCCATCGGAAAGACTGCTAGGTATAGAAATAATTTTTCTTCAGGTTCGGACTTTGCCAGCAGTGGGGGTGAGCCGAGGTAGTTTTTAAGCTCTTCGAACGCTCGTTGGCACTCTGCCGTCCAGCAGAAGTTCTTTGGTTGTCTGAGAACTCGAAAGAAGGATATGCATTATTCGACCGATCTCGAGATGAAGTGATTTAGGAATGTCATTTTTTCAGTCAGGCACTGAACTTCTTTGATCATTTTTGGAGCAGTCATCTCTTGACTGGCTTGGATTTTCTTAAAATTTGCTTCAATCCCATGTCTTGACACCATGAACCCCAGAAACTTTTCAGAGATCATACCAAAGGTGCACTTGGTCGGATTCAGTTTCATCTTATGCTTTCTGAGTGCGTCAAAGGTCTCTTCAAGGTTGATGAGATGGTTTGTAGAAGCTTGGCTTTTGACGAGCATGTCATCCACGTACACCTCCATGTTACGATCAATCTGCTCCTTAAAGATCTTATTGATCAGCGCTGGTATGTTGCCCCTATGTTTTTGAGTCCAAAGAATATGATCTTATAACAATAAAGATCACAGTCAGTAACGAAAGTGATTTTTTCCTCGTCCTTAGGCGCCATCTGTATCTGGTTATAACCAAAGAAGGCATCTATGAAGGTGAGAAGCTCATGGTCCGAGGTCGCATCCATCAGTCGATCAATTTTGGATAGAAGATAGCTATCTTTTAGGCAGATCTTGTTCAGCTTTCTGAAGTCTATGCACATCCTCCACTTGTTGTTCGCCTTTTTGACGAGGACCACGTTTGAGATCCAGATCGGATAATTAATCTTTCAGATGAATCCAGCTTTGAGGAGCTTACCTACTTCTTCGGTGATTGATTTCTACCTCTCCGGGATGTGGTGGTGCATCTTCTCTTTTATCGGTCGATGCTTCAAATCAATGGTCGGCCGATGTTCCATGACCACGGTGTCAATTTCCGACATATCACTGGGGTCCAGGCAAAGACGTCCCCATTTCTCCTGAGGAAGGTAACGAGTTGCTCCTGAACCTCATCTTCTAAGTTGGAGCCGATCTGCATCGCGTGCTCCGCATTTTCGTCATTTAAGGGTATAGAGATGAGGTCCTCCATAGGCTCGCTCCGCTCCTCAATAAGGTCGTCACGGACATCCAGCCCATCAATAGAATAAAGATCGGATCATTCTTTCTTATGCAGGACGATTGAGTAGCAGTGCCTTGCCAGAGCCTGATCTCCCCTGACCTCTCCGATCCCATGATTTATCAAAAACTTCATCTTCAAATAATAGATTGATACCACCGTCTGAAGTGCATTTAGATCAGATCGGTCGAGAATAGCATTATAGATGGATGAAGTCTTTACGACTAGAAAATCGACCTACACCTTAGCCAATTTTGGATGTTGTCCTACCGTCACAGCCAAAGTTATTATGTCCTCAATCGATACGATATCGCCAGTGAGGCCTTTCAATAGAGAGTTCATAGGCCCCAAGCAGTCATCGGATAAGAACATTTTCGAGAAAGCATCGTAAAATAATACGTCGGCCAAGCTTTCATTATCCACCAAAATGTGGCATACATCATAGTCGGCAATGTTTAAAGAGATTACAACTGCATCATTGTGCGGAAATTGGATCCTCTGGGAATCTGCCTCGGTAAAGATCATGGGTTCCTCAGTCCTCCGTCTCTTCACCGATCCCTCGGATCCACTAGCCTCTCCTTGCTAAAGTTCCCCCGAGATAGTATTGATGACGTCGAGAGACAGTCGATCTTCTTGTTGATCCTCCTTTCTTGGTAGTTTAAGTTGTGGTAACGCCCTCGGCTGATCTTCTCGCCCTTCAAGCCGTCTCCATAGGAATCGACCAAGTCTACCTCGCTTGATGAGTTCCTCGATCTCATCCTAAAGTTGGATACACTCCTTAGTATCGTGACCGTGGTCATGATGATAAAGGCAAAACTTGTTGGGATTACGCTTGCTGGAGAGAGAATACATTCTCTCCGATCTCGATAGTTGCTTCTTGATTTTTATCAGCACTTAGATTTTCGGAGCATTAAGGAGGGCGTAGTTGTGAAATCTTCGTTGGGGAGAACCTTAGCATACCCTTCCGTCGAAGCTTCCCTGCCTTCGAGCTCGGGGAGGAGTTCGGGCTCGCTTGCGCTCAGAAGGAGTCCGAAAATGCGGTCGAGCTTCACTCAACTTTCCTTCTTCGATGGGCTTGCCCGGTTCGCCAATTTGCCGCTCACCAAAGGCTTCATCATCCTTGGCCTTGAAGGCCTCTTTAGTTCGGGCATAACCTTCAGCCCGAGCTAGCATGTCAGCAAAGTTTCTGGGGTACTTCTTTTTTAGAAAGAACAGCAAATCATTCTTCTGGAGGCCACCCTTAAGAGCGGCCATGGTGACTGATTGGTCCAGGTTTCGGACCTCTAATGCGGTAGCATTAAGTTGGGTGACATAAGTCCGGATGGATTCTCCCTTCTTCTGCTTGATGGTCATCAGAAAATTTGAACCTCGGTGCAGACGTCAACTACTGATGATGTGAGCTACGAACTGATGGCTCATCTGATCAAACGATAAGATGGTACTTAGCTTAAGCGCCGAGTATCAATTCCTGATGGCTCCCTTAAGGGTGGATGGAAAAGTTCGACATAAAATAGCGTCTGGCATACCATGGAGCAACATCATTATCTGAAAGGCCTCTAGATGGTCGATTGGATTGGTAGTCCCATCATAATACTCAAACTATAGGAGCTTGAAGTTCGGTGGGATCGATTCTTGCATAATTTTCTACGAAAAAGGAGGATCAGTACAAATGTCATTACCGTATAAGGAGGGAGTGTGATGGAGCTCTTTGATTCGTCGACTTATTTCTAAGAGCCTTTGATCCAAGAGATCTTTACGGTCATTGATCTCTAGAGTTTTTTGATGGAACGGATGTGAAGCTTCCCCCTGGGTCGAGTCATGGTCCGAGCAGGGGCCCTCCATCTTCTGCTTCTCTTTTTCGAGGATCAGAGGTCGGATAGTCCAAGTCGGCCATTTTCAGATTGGACCATGGGGCTCTAGAGAATCCTACGTCGGTCGAACTGGTGCTGGGGCCTACCGATGCATGGCTTGCATTGCCTCCGTGAGGCCACGA
Organism: Cocos nucifera; assembly: GCA_006176705.1. Lineage (NCBI taxonomy): Eukaryota > Viridiplantae > Streptophyta > Magnoliopsida > Arecales > Arecaceae > Cocos > Cocos nucifera. The sequence continues at coordinate 916,099 of QRFJ01001289.1, read as the reverse complement.
ACCTGTTAGACTAGTAGGTTGAACTGCTCCGTATTTATCGAGACTATAGATGGAGCTTGAGTTACCGAGGTTGAAGTGAGAGCAAATAGATCTGGATGAAATCTGGCTGTGGAGGTCATCGATCATCGGATCGAAGATCTCTTGGAAGGTATTTTTTCTTGAAGAAGAATTCTAAAGAGAAAGAAGAGAGATCTTTAGAGAAGGAGGAGAGAGATTGTCGCTGAGCACTCCTTTAAGAATAAGAAAACCTCAAGAATAGAGGGCCCTCCTTCTAGTGCCAATTCTATTGGTGTAAAATTTGGTTGACACCGCATCGAGCTAAAGTGGAGGAGGACGAGGTCGCCGTCGGTGATCTGTAAAATAAAGTCTCATCCAGAGTCGGTGGTGGTGGCTTCGATAGGATCCTCTGACGATCAAGTCAACTCTTCTGACCAACAAAAATGGAGTGCTCAGACGAGAGCTCGATAGAGTTTAGAGGGAAAGAGGAGAGCTTAAAGAAATCGTATCTAGAGGATCCCTTTTTATAGACGGAGTTTGTAACAGATTGATGGTGATAATCATATCATCCGATAGTGGACCACGTGGGATTTGCTATGGAGAGAGAGGTATCGTCAGACTGATAGTGACGGCCATATCGTCCGATCGTGGATCACATGGGATTCGCTATGGAGAGAGAGGTATCGTCAGAGTGGTAGTGGTGGCCATGTCATTCGATCGTGGACCGCATGAGGTTTGTTACAAAGAGAGTGATCTCGTCAGATCGATAATGACAGTCATGCCATCTGGTAAAAGCATGCGTTCGGAATCCGACTAAGCTGGAGGAATCCGAAAGAAGTTTGGCTCCTATGAAAATCTGACTGAGGAAGAATTTTAGAAGGATTCTGGCTCTTGAAGGAATCCAACTGTAGGAGCTATTCGAAAGGAGGTCGGCTCTTGAAGGAGTCCGACTGTAGGAGCGATCCTGAAGAAGTTTGGCTCCTAGAGGAATCCGACTGCAGGAGTGATCCGGAAGGAGTTCAACTTTTGGAGGAATCTGGCTAAAGAAGAATTCTGAAAGGAGTTCGATTTTCGTAGAAATCCGATTGAAGAAAAAATTTGGCTAAAGGAGAGTTCTGAAAGAAGTTCGACTTCTGAAGGAGTCTGACTGCAAGAGTGATCTGGAAGAAGTTTGACTCCTAGAGGAATTCGACTGCAGGAGCTATCCGAAAGGAGGTCGGCTCCTGGAGGAGTCCGACTGCAGGAGCAATCCGAAAAGAGTTTGACTCCTAGAGGAATCCGACTGTAAGATCGATCTGAAAGGAGTTTGGCTCCTGGAGGAATCTGGCTGAAGGAGAATTCTGGAAGGAGTTCAATTTTTGTAGAAATTTGACTGCAGGAGTGATTCGAAAGGAGTTCGGCTTTTGGAGGAATCTGGCTGAAGAAGAATTCTAGAAGGAGTTTGGCTTCCATAGAAATTCGATTGAAGGAGGAATTCGACTAAAGAAGAGTTCTGAAAAGAGTTTGGCTCCTGGAGGAGTTTGATTGCAGGAGCGATCTGAAAGGAGTTCAGCTTCTGGAGGAAACCAATGTAGGAGCTATCTGGAAGGAGGTTGGCTCCTGGAGGGGTCCGACTGTAGGAGTGATCCGGAAGGAGTTCGGCTCCTAGAGGAATTCGATTGCAGGAGCGATCTGGAAGGAGTTCGCTCATGGAGGAATCTAGCTGAAGAAGAATTCTGGAAGAAGTTCGGCGCCGTAGAAATCCAACTGCAAGAGTGATCCGGAAGGAGTTTGGCTCCTGGAAGAATCTGACTGAAGGAGAATTCTGGAAGGAGTTCGGCTTCCGTAGAAATTCGACTGAAGGAGAAATCTGATTAAAGGTGAGTTCTAGAAGGAGTTCGACTCTTAAAGGAGTCCGACTGCAGGAGCGATTCGGAAGGAGTTCGGCTCCTGGAGGAATCCGACTGTAGGAGCTATCCGAAAGGAGGTTGGCTCCTGGAGGAGTCCGACTGCAGGAGCGATCTAGAAGGAGTTTGGCTCTTAGAGAAATCCGATTATAGGAGCGATTTGGAAGGAGTTTGGCTTCTGAAGGAATTTGACTGAAGGAGCGATCCGGAAGGAGTTCGGTTGGGGCTCGATCGCTGAAAAGTTCGGCCGGTCGAAGGAGTTCGGCTGGGAGTCGGCCGCTGAGGAGTTCGGCCACCGAATGAGTTCGATTGCTGGAGAGAGAATTTTCGGTTGAAGCTCTTTCGTGATCACCAGTTGCATTAAGCTAGGCACTAGGCCGGACTTTGGCGGGAGCGGAGTTTATCCCCAACAATATATATATCTTTTTTTAAAAAAAAAAAAAATTTTGAAGTGAAATGGAGGAATTAGTCTAATTGAGTGTATATCAAATTCAATTTTTTGTCATATTGATATGGCTAAGGTCTGGTTAAATACCAAAGCTAATCTATAGAAAAATGCAATATGACCAGAATAATGGTTGAAAACTTATAATACAGATGAAATTTTACATTCCTGAATCTGAACAATTACCCTATTGTATGATGGAGGATCTTTGTCAGATCAATCTATTATAGATATCCTTGATCATGGATGCATTTCCAAGGATACACTTCATTTAAAATGTTATTTTTACTATGTCAGAAAACAAAATGGCTGTTCAGGGCATATACTACCACCAAGGAATGCGATTCATCATCTCTTCATAAGATTAATTTCTTTGTATGCAAAACATGTAAACCCTCTTTGGTTGTGGAATAACTTATCTAGGAATAAATATGTTAAATTATCTCCTATCCATTGTAGGATATATAGAGCAAACTATTCTACCTTGTAAGTATTGCATTGGACCCTTTTCTTGCTGAAGATTTGACTGGGACTTTTGAAGAAGAGACTTTTTCAAAGGTTCGTTGGCAAGAACCGCTGGAATAGGCAGGTTAACTGCTGAAGGGTTTCTATTCCTTCTCAGCTCTGAACAAATTCATATTTATAACCGGTCGTATTTTTATATTCATGCCTAACCAGATAAATTAATACAGTTCAGGTTAGATATTTTTGGGTTAGTGTTGGATTAGAAGCAGGTCAATTCAATGCACTTGCAGCCCTAATTGTACCCAAAGATTTTATTTCTATTATCCTAGTTCATGTGAACACAAAAATCATCCAAAACATAAGCTCTCGATGCTTAATTATCTGCACCACCATGTTCATAAATTTGAGCTGAATGCTTTATTATACATAAGCTAGGCATCAATTTCTTCTTTCTAATATCTTTTCACGCCCTGCACCATAACTGCTCCAACTAATATCATTCAACTTGCACACAGATTTGTTATGTCCCGGCTTTAACAATCTTCAGCAAACTCCTCTCAGAGATGCAGCATGTAATAGAAGCTAGACAAAGATTGTTATGCCAAATGTGCTTAGTACCTGAAGTTCTTGGCTTCAAAGGTCTGGCCAAACTGCCAGTTGCGAGGGGTGATGTGCCAAGAGGTTGATTTGCGTCCATCACTGGTTATGACTCTGAATGTTAGAGATTGGCCAGTTAAGTCTTTATCGGTTTGCCAGTACTGGCCCCAGTTCCGAGTCATCGTCACCCATGGCAACTTGTTTCCTTTAACTAGCACATTGTGTACATCTCCGGCGCCGGCGACATTCCACACAAGGACTAGGTTGAAGTAACGATTTCCAGTGATAGTGAATCTGATGCCACCTCGTTTCTTGCATGGAACCCTGCAAGGCGATTGGCCATCATGTAATCTTTCATCTTTTTGATAAATTTGGGCTTTTTCTCATGTTATACTTTGCATAAAACTTTGTTATCCTGAGAGCAAAATGTTTTGTTTTGGATTGAATAATACAAGGCCATGGATCGAGAAGGGATGTTTATTAATTGGGATAATGAAAGAGTAAACATAGCCTAGTCCAGTCTGTTTTGGATGGTTATATCGGTCCAATCCAAGAATTTTATAAGATTTTGGACCTAACTATCCAAACAGGCTCTAAAAGGACGGGTGAGCTAATGTGTTTACCTGCGGTATGCTACGGGCACGATCCCAGCTTTATACTCGGCGATTTGGAGGAAGGCCGGTTGTGTAAGATCAAAATGGATGCGAGGTGGGTTGCACCAGCCTCCATTGTCACTGGGCAAATAGTAGTTGGGTGGGCATTGGTTGGTGGCTGTTACAAAAATGGAAGGGTTGCCGGGTTTGCACCACGTGGCGTCATTGTAGCACTTGATCTCGAAACAAGCTCCACATGACAAGCCATCATTAAACAGAGCATTACTCAATGCAGCAGTCTGCAGCCCATAGCCTTGACTCACTGTGTCTTGGTAACCACATGCTCCCGCTGCCAGGATTTGGAATTCTTGCATTAGATTCATCAACTAATTTGACGTGCATATATATATATATATAAAAACATACAATATTCTTCTAGAGATATAAATATGAAGGAAGACGAACAAGCCAGTAAAGTGCTACAGAATATATTATAACCATTTGACTGGATAAATGATAGGTGTGGATGGTTTCCAGAGAATCTTAGACCATGGTGTCTCACCTACTTACAGGTAGTGTAGGAGAAAAATGGATGCAAGATGTAGCAAATTAATCATGTACTCCCTGTATCTATTAATTTCTCAAGCAAAATATAAAATTCTCTAGCAGATTTTGAAAAACAAACATTACCCCTTGTATCGGAGCCATCGCTGCCTCCATAAAATGTAGCATGTGCAACGTTCCATTGGCCGGCTCTAAACTTGCCATGATGACCTTTGAGACGGTGGGAATGGTGCTGGTTGAAGTTGATGATGTTATGCTGGCGATCGTTAATGGCCTCGATGTAAGGCGTCATGAGCAATACTAACACCAAAGCGGGCAAAAGGAAAGATTGCAGGAAGGATTCCATGGCGCCGCAGCGATGGTGGTGATGGTGGCAAAAGTTTAAGGCGCATCTAGCCTGGCGCCCTCATATATTTCTAGAGTTTTAGTTATGTTGGCCTGAATCTTTTGCCACTTTTAGGATGCCTTGGAAAAGGGAGGCTCTGAGTGATTGTGGGTGCTCGGGTAAGAGTTCATTGTTCTCGGCCTCTGTTCCGCCGAAAAGAACGCACGGTCTCGGATTCAAACGTGTTCTCTCTAAATCATGCACGTTAGGCGCATGTGGAAGCCTTTCTGGCATGCACCTCAATGGGCTAGGCATGGCTCTAAATTATGGGACCTCAGGTTAAGGCCTAGGCATGGCTCCTTCCTTGTTGAGCTTGTCAGAGCTCGAGATTAGAGACTCTAATTTTGTCGGTATTCAGCCCAAACTTCTTTGAGATTCAAGTTCTGGCAATTTTATCCGAGCTGCCAGGTATCCGACCTGATCTGAATGGAACGAATTTTATCCGATCCAATTGAAATTCGAAATGGATATAGTTTTTTAAAAAAATACTCAAAATGAATTTGAATCGGATACGGATAATAGTATACCCTAAATCAAACTCGACTCGATACATATTTTTATTTAAAATTATGATAATTTTATATTATTTATATGTATCTAATCCGATTCGATTCGATTAATTCCTCCTATGTATCTGACCCAATCCGATCCGCATCTCTACTTGATCCGAATCGATCCGACCCAAAGCGGATATGGATATAAAATTTTTACTTGTAGAATGGGTGTGGGTATAGACTGATCCGACTCATATTCGATCGATTGCCATCTCTAGTTCTCAGCCCTGAAGGACCCAGAGGCAACTTTTGAGACCAAGCCCAGATTATTTGGGCCGATTGCACCTGCTTGATTAATTAGATGTAATCCAAATTCTTAGGCATGAAGCAGATACTGATGGGCTTTAGAGTTGCACCTGACCAGACCATGGTCAAACTCGATCTGACTTGGCACATCTCTTAGCTGTTTTAGCTTTGAGTTAAATCAATTGATTTAAGTCTTAGCAGTCACTAGTGAGTAAAGTTGCTAGTTTGCAGGTTGGGCCTAGTCATATTGGGTTGGGCTACGGTGTATAGACTTTGTTAGATGAGAAAATGGCCCAAGCATGTGGTAAAAGAGAGGTGCATGGTCCATAAAATAACTTTCTCTTCGTGTTCTTCAATTCATTTTTCTTTTAAAATTTTCTAAAATATAAATAAAAATTAAAAGTGATTCTGGATGGGCCTTACACTTTTGGGCCGCGTCTGTACCATCGTTTAAAAATCAAATTCGGAAGTTCTTATGCAGTCTGGTCAACATGGTACATTGAATTTATTAACGAATAGCATTGCATTGTCCAATGAGTTTGCTCAGTGGCTCTGGAGCAGGACGTACCTTGAGGCAATCGGATGATCTCTAATTTGTTCGTTAATGTGCAAGTTTTAGTTGTCCATATCATGTGATTCTTGTCTATTATTTTTCTTTCCCCATCTTGGTATTACTTTCCATAACATTATAAAAATGCGAATCGCTAGGATGGCTAGCGATCATGCAAGATCAAAAGTGCAAACGAATGATGCTTGGTAGAAGAAAAGGAAGTGTCGCACTGCCGATCATTGATTCCAAATATTTTTTTAGAGTTGTTTAATAATTTTTTAGTCGCACTTCATACATGCAGACAGCTAATAATTTTATTATAGTCAGACAAAATAAAGCATGCCAATTTAAGGATTCGCTTTATATGATTTGTTAGGGATAGAATATTAAGTGCCAATCATATTACCTTTCCTCTAGGAGGAGGAGGAGGAGGAGGAGGAGGAGGAGGAGGATATCTTTATTGAGCTCGACTGTTATGTAATTTTTACACTGTAAAATCTTATACTTCTATTTCAGAGATGAAGAGCTTCCATTTATTTCTAAAATATAATAAGATCTCTTTATGATACATGATATATGATATATGGTGATGATAAAAAAAAAAGCTCTTCATCTTCAAGATGGATGATGCAGCAACCATCCATAATGGAATGCCAGAGATGCACCGCATAGGATCTTGAGCCATCTTTATTGACAAAACGTTACGACTCAGTTGTACACCCATTAGGAATGCTGCTGCTGCTAATTGCCATATAGCATTCTAAAGATGGATCATTACCTTAACATTGCATCATTAACATAGCTTGATGGTGCTGACCATCCAAGCCTATCTTGGCATTTTTGATAGGGATGACAATTTTATCCAAGCGATCCAATTCGATCTGAATGGGATAAATTTTATCTGACCTGGTTAGAAGCTGAAATGGATATGGTTCTAAAAAGAATATTTAAAATGGGTTTGGATCGGATATAGGTAATAATATACTCAAATTCGAATCTGATCTGATATAACTTTAATACATATTTTTCATTCAAAATTATGATGATTTTATATTATTTATTTATATTCGATTCGATCTAATTCGATTAATTTTTCTTATATATCCAATCCGATCTAATTCGTATTTCTACTTGATCCGATCCGAAGCGGGTATGAAATGAATATGGATATAAAATTTTTACTTATGGCATGGTTATATATAGGTTGATCCGACTTACAATCCATTGCCACTTCTAATTTCTTAATGCGAGTCATTCCCCGTAACAAGCAACATAAGACTTTGCCCAACAGCAAAAAGAGATTTATAAACTGAACTAGATGGCTAGAGTACCCAACAACTAAAAGAGATCAACCACAAACTTTTAGTTAATTATTATTTAAGTAAGAAAGTATCCCTTCACTCACTGGTGGAACAAAAGCGCACATTTATTCTTAGCCGCATCCACGAGATGCACGTTGTAGACATATTAAGGTATATCATGGAGTGGGGATTTTCTATCAGTAGTGTCCATTTTCACCCCCACCACTCCCATAGCCACCACCATAACCAGACCCGTAGCCGGAGCCACTACCCGACCCACCACCGCCTCCACCGCCTCCACCACTTCCGTAGCCTCCGCCGTGCGCACCACCGCCACCATACCCAGAACCACCTCCCGAGCCATACCCGGATCGCTACCCCCTCCGTGCCCCCCGCCGGAGCCGCACCGCCAACCACCACCTCCGCCACTCCCATAGCCTCCGCCATGCGCACCGCCGGCGCCAGAACCATAGCCCGAACCTTGCCAGAGCCGTAGCCCGAGCCTTCGCCACACCGGCGCCACCTCCAACCACCGCCTCCCTTCCCGTATCTCCATCAACTCCTCCGCCAGCACCCTCACCATATCCTTCACCGTAACCAGACCCAGAACCACCACCTAACCCTCCACCACCTCCTCCACCACCACCACTGCCACCGCCACCTCCACCGCTGATTCCGGTGAGTGATCTAGCAGCGGAGGTGAGCCCAATGCTGAGGAGAACAAGGAGGGCAAGAGCCAAGAGCCTAGTCCTACTACGACTAGCCATAGTAGTTAAGAAGTGAAGTGAGGGATGGGATGGGATGGTAATGGAGGGAATATGGGGGGGGGGGGGGGGGTATTTATAGGGTTTTTTTTTTGCATGGCTAACAGACGAAATCTGAGGCCATAATGCACGTAGGTTTGGAGAGGACCACCGTCGTGTGAAACGAGGACTTGAAGCACGTCCGTCGGTGGCTTCTTTTTTGACACTTGGGTGCCAATGTGTCATCAGCTTGCTCCTCCTTTTCGAAGCTCGTTTTCACTTTGTTAGTGGGATTCGATCCAATTTCCCCACCCAGCGACCCTTATCTCCCTTTTTTTTGTTATTCTCCTTTTCTTTACTCCTGGATGTAGCATAAGTTTCGCTTTCCTGCGTTAGGTAGCGTATACACCCACATGGAGTTTTGGTAGTCGCAATATGTACAGGGCTTGCAGCTTCGCTGCTTTTATGAGCAGCAGAGTAGCTTGCAGTACCGCCGCTCTCGATCGGTTTCATATGCACATTTGTTGATGAAAGCGGTGTTTGAAAATATTACATCTCTTTGCACCAAAAAAGATAAAAAATTATAACCCAGTTGAATTTCCGATGATCCAACTCCGTGTCCCCATCGAGCGAGCTTTAGAACCATCAATAATAATGATAATAATAATAATAAATAATATAAAAATGTAATATAAATAAAATTAATGTAAATATACATGCTATATATATATATATATATATATATATATATATATATATATATATATATATATATATATATATATATATATATAAAGTGTCAACAAATTTCTATCAACAAATTCATGGCTGTCAGATTTATTCTAATTAAAAATAAATTTATTGTATTTAATAATAGTTACTGGATTGAAGTTACCTAACCCATCTCAAAGTTTGTTGGTCCCTCCAAACAACTCTTATTTATAAAATTCTATAACAACCCACCTCTTTAAAGTTGGTTCCGCTCCAACTCCAAGCCAGCCGCTTCCCCCAACTCTAAATCACGGAGCACCATATACTTCAAAAGCCACACCATATATACCTACATCGACCAACAAAGTTCTATAAAATTTTCTACACCCAGCCAACCAAATTTTTGTCTTCCTATCTCATTCCCCTTCCGATCGAGTCAATTCCAGCCCTGCAGCATCCACTTGATCTAATTAAACCGTCTTCCTTGAATGACTTGCGTACCCACAACTCATCCATTGTTTCATCCAAGGAAATTATTTTTTTTCAAATAAATGACCGATTTTCAAGACATAAAATATCTGGTTATTTTGTTTTATTTTTTTTTTCATTAATTCCTTGAATCATAGATTTCAATAAAGAATTCAAATCCATGCGAAACTAAATTTACCATGCATATAGCATAAATAGAAATATGAGGGTAATTTTGAAGATAATTAACTTATGCTAGTTTACGATACAGCAAAAATTTTAGCCAAGAATTACCTTGGTTGGAATGCCGGATTTTGGGTTGGATCATTTACTCCGAATAGCAAAATCCATGGAGTGGTCTAACAAAGGAGCCGTGCTGATCTGATTGGATTATCCTAAAGTGGTAAAAAATTGGGATGAAAGGAGTTGGTAGGCCCGACCATCCCAACCATATATCTCTTTCTTGGTCTAATTAACATACGCTTGCTTACATGATTCCCAGTGTTCGTTCATACCATGCACATTGGAACTAACTTGCCACCAAGGATGAACTAGAGCTAGTGCTAGCTATCGAACTAGCATCTGATGCATGCATGCAAGTACATGCCCATTTTTGTTCTATGGTTTATATTAGATTCAACTTAAAGACCATAGCCATACTCCTTCGTCAATATGCTATTAAAAATATATGTTTATTTTTTTTATTGTTTCTTTTATTTTATTTTTGTTTTACATAGTAAGGAAGCATGTTAGAACACTGGAAAAGAATAAGGGTGCCCCCACTAGGTTACAGCCCAATTCTGTTGGACAGTGCTCAAAACAAAAGGAGCATGAATTATGCAAAGGCACATGTGGATCATGGTCTGTCTTAAACCATTATTGAGCTAAAAGTGTTGATGTTGAGATTAACAAAAGAAAATTTATGAAACTGAATTGTTATCGAAACTATCTATAGCCTAGCTTGAGAAGACATGACCATGTCCACTTACATGTGATAAAATTGGTACCGTACGATCGAGCAGGATAAGATGAAATTAAGTACACATTAGTGCAACCTATTGATGCTAGTAGAAAAAGATAATTAATAGATGGATATATTTTTATTAATTTTGTATTTAAAACTTGGAACTAAAAGTACTTCTTATAAGAAAAATCTTAGAATTGGCACATTATTCCCCTGATCATCAAGCAAGGCACCTAAGCACATTTAAGTTTTAAAATGTTTACTCTTTAATTTTATAAAATTAGTGGCCCTAGGTGGAATTATTATGTTTCACTCGTACTATCAAGAAAATGGAGTATTAAATGGGCATGATTACAGCAAACACTGGGTGCAATGAAAAGATCTCACAACCACCATCAAATTCAATGTCAGTGGTCAAAAAATAATTATATAAACTAGTGCATATAATCTAAGATATGTGAACGCATGGATGTTTATGAAAAATTATATGACTTCTAGACCCTAGCTTATGCACCAAGCTAGCATAAAATCAATACACTATATCATTACAACTATGTATTTGTGATGGTTTGATGAATAGACTAAGAATATTACGAATATATATTTTTATACATAAACATTTTATACATTCTAAATCACATCCAATAACTTAATTTGGTAGGAGGCCATAAAGTTTCTCTTTACATACTTATATATTTATGACTAAACCTATAGTAAATATATTAATTACTTCAAAAAAAATCTAAAGATGTGTGACATCACATGGAGTAGTTTTAGGCCAGAAGAACCATAAATTTGTCAAGAGAAATCATAGCCCCACAGTATCAAAAATAGCAAGTTGGGGTCTCTTGATCTGTCAAATCTAACCATGTTGAAAAGGTAATTAACATCTTTTTATTAAACTTGATATTATATATTGATTACGTCCCGTGTGTAAGTATAGAAACAATCTCATTGTTCAAATTTAAACTCTTCCTACCTACAAAATTGAGATTTTTCTTCTCAATTATGTCCTTAGATCTTTAACTAAAATTATTCATTGAAGTATCATTATGTGGTTGCGCAACTTTAAATCCTTTTTATATTTTTTCCTATTTTTTAATACCCATCAATTTAAAGAAAAAACGAGCGAACTTTTTCCTTGCTTTTATGCAAGACATTTGGATATGGTTGGCTTTGTACGTTGTTGTATTTGAAGTCTAATACTGTTGATAATTTTCACATGGGCTGAAAATGAGGGCAGGAATCTTAACGTCCTGGTTAAAAGTACTAGTAATAATCATCGTCTTGGATTTGAGGTCTAATACGAACATCTTTATCTTTTTTTTTTTTTTTTTTTTTTCTTTTATCAAAAAATGAAAAGGCATCCTAAGCATCTGTACCCACATATTAAGTTGGGAACAACTAAGAAGAAAAGATGGGGATGTCCACGGGCACTACTAATGGATTCTTGCCCTTGTCCACACCCAAGTGGCCGCGTTTGGAGCACTTCAAAACAGCGTACCGTCGCCTTCACCACTTCCTCGACTGGTCAATTCCATCCCTTCCGTCGCCTGAGTTATCCGGCACCTCTCCCCCACCAAGCAACTAGTCTAAATGCGGGTCAATGTCCTCCAAGACCACCCATCATTCCTTCTTGCATGACTTTTTTTTTTTTTTTTTTTTTTTGTACCTTTAGATCATGGCCTCGAGCTGCGCTCCCCCATTGTCCAACGCGAATGACCAAACCCACCGACCCCTCTTCTAGCTACTTGCCTCTTCGACCCCTAGCTCGGCCATGGCATGTCAGTTTCAATGAGAGTTGTATATGACGACATGTATGGATGCGTGATCGAAAAATTTTAAATATATAGAATTAAAAAATTTAATTAATATCTTTCAATGAATTTAATTAGACGAGATATTCAATTAATATTGCAAATAGTAATAAAGCAAATCTGATACATGATCTGTGTGAAATATGGAACATTGCGGTGCAGATTCTTTTGAAGAATTCTTGAACAATACGGTCATACGTTTTTTTTTTTTTTTTTTTCTTGCACAATTCTTGGATGGTATTAATTTACTTTATGCATGGATTAGTTTGTAAGTTTGGATAATCTATAGTTGCATGTTTTGGACTGTAGATGGTTATATAGTCCTCAATTGCCACCATATCATTTTATCATTTGTTTGGCTCAAGATGTATGATCTATGTGACTATAGGATGCTATATATAGTATGGATTCTTTCGAAAAATTCTTGAATAGTATGGCTGTACAGGTTTTTTTTTTTTGAGAATTCTTGGATTGTGTGGTTGTACTACATGATGGACTGATTTGCAAGTTCAAATTCTTTGTGGTATATGTTTTGCGTATTGTATTGTAGATGGTTGTGTAGCTCTCCATTGTCGGTGTTAGAAAATATCCCGATTAAGTAGCTGATTTATGATAGACTCTAGAATTTGAATTCTAATAATGATCAACTTAAATTCAAATAGAATTCAAATTTCACTTGATTACTTGATGAAAGTACCGATAAAAGTCTATAAATACATATCTTATTTCTGTCCATAAATGGGACGTAAATTCCATCATTATTGCTACGCCATAAGAAATGGGAGAAGAAAGAGAAATCGAACTACGGATAGAAAGATGTCTTTTTCTTCTATATTAAATTCTTCTACATCAGATATGAAGATTATGAAAGCTCTCTTTACGATCCTGAATTTATGTTGTTCTTGATTAAAGCATGCTCCAGAATATTTTAAGATTTATATTTACATGAGGTATCATAGCTTGTATTTGCATAATTTTTATAAAATAAAATTTATTAAAGTTTTATGATGGAATAAATTATTATGTTCATCTGTTGAATCATCATCTCCCATCAGGATGATCGGACTCCGATCATCTTCCATCTTTGAAAGTTTTGAATTAAAGTTTTATTCTCTTCTTCCGTCTGATGGTCGGACTTGATCATTTTGATGCCCGGATCTATGCTTTACCGGCAACAAATGAACAAAAAAAAAAAAGATAAAGGATGGGTTTTGGGGCCGGCCATGCCAGCTGACCTATGTTGTTTGATGAATGGGCAGCAGCCATGGCTGCTGTTGTGCCGGCGACAAGTTGGAATGATCGACCGCCGCTGCTTCCCAAAAGAGGGGGAGGCATGGCAGTGGCCGCTCGGCTGCTTATGGCCTTATGCAGCGGAGGAAGTCGAAGGAGCCGGCATCGACCCCAATCCGACCCAAAGGAGGACCAGCGAGAGTTGAGAGGATGGCAACAAGGCACCGCTGCGGGTCGATTCCCTCGACTGTGGTGATCCGGGTAGGTGGCGGAGAAGGAAAAAGTTTGAGGAGGGAGGCGTTTGTGCAAGGTGACGTCCATGCATGGTCGCATCCGCGCAAGGTGGCGGCCGCACGAGGCAAAGGAGGGCGCCATGCATGGTGGCGGCTATCAGCCGGGAAGAAGTTTGGGTGGTCGGTCGGCCATCTTGCGGCCTGGAAAAACCCCTCTTCTTGTGAGGTAGAAGAGGATAAGCCCTAGCGAGTTTGGATTTTGGGCCTAAACCCGAAATTCAAATCCATTATCCATCTACTTGATAAAACCAGGTTATCGGGTTCGGATTTTGATCTACATCCATTAAGCTGAAATCCATTAATGTTTAAATTGGTTGAGTCAAGTCAAACCAAATTGGGCCTATTTAAATTGGATTCAGAATTTTTTATAATTAAGCCCTCAATAAAATTTAAATTATAAAAGGATCCAATTACATTTATGGACCTTTTTGCAAATTAGCAATTAAAAATTTTGAAACTTTGGAATAGTCCTCAGAATTTATTTTTAGTCCCTAACTAACTATTTTATGCTTTAATGATCTATTAAGCTTGTTTTAGATCTTTATTTAATAAAGATCTTGGGTCAATTATTGATGAAATTTTAATTATTGTATATATGTATGTTCTTATGTTTATGTATAGTTTGTTAGTCATCAAAATGATCAAACTAGAATGTTTAACATATATTTAAAATTTTAATTATTATTAATATGCATGTTCTTATATTTATATATAGTTTGTTGTCACCAAAGTGGTCAAACTATAATGTTTAACATGCATTTGAAATTCTAATTATTGTTTATATGCATAATCTTATGTATAGTTTGTTAGTCATCAAAGTGGCCAAACTAGAATGTTTAAAAAATTTTATCATGCATAATCTGATCATTTATCCATGATTAAATGTCTATTAATGAAAAATTCAGTAGATAAATTGATGTTTACTATTCATTGAAACTTTAGGATTTATCCAAAGATGAATCATTATTTCATGAATGGCAAGTGTGATAGAGATAAATTAATATTATTTGATTAAATATATTTGTATATCCAAAGATAACATATATATTTGGTTGGGAATATCTAATTTTTTATTAAAAAATTATTAATAACATTAAATTATGATAGTATGTTGTAATATCTACCCAAAGAAGAATTACAATATGCTTTTATTATTAATTGTCTAAATCCATTATGAAATTTAAGCATTTATGTATTATTTTACAGCTATTTTTCTTCATTCGCATTCTTCATCTATTACCATATTTAATGGTTTGAACTTCTCTGAATGGAGCGAACAAGTCAATTTTCACATAGGTATTTTGAATCTTAACTTAGCATTATTGAAAAATAAACCTACTGCTCTTATGGATTCCAGCAGTGAAGAAGAGAAGTTACATCATAAAGCATGGAATATTCTAATAAATTAAGCCTTATGTTTATGCGAATGACCACTGCCAATAATAATAAGAGTATAATTCCACAAATAAAAGGTACAAAAAAATATTTGAAGTTAGTGGAAGAACATTTTTATTCTGAAGATAAGTCACTCGCTGGTACTCTAATGGCAGAACTCATAATTATGAAGTTTGATGGATCGTGAAGTATGCAAAATCATATTATAGAGATGACTAACATTGCAGCAAGATTAAAGATCTTAAGAATGACTGTTGATGACTCATTCTTAATGCAATTTATTCTAAATTCATCACCTTCTGAGTATGGATCTTTTCACATCAATTATAATACTGTCAAGGATAAGTGGGATGTGAGTGAATTATCTAGTATGCTTATTCAGGAGGAAATAAAGCTGAAAAATAAGATAGTCATTTCATTAATTTTATGAATCAAGAAGCTAGTAAAGGATATAAGAAGAAAGCCAACAAGTTCAAGAAGAAAAAGAAAATGCCTACTAAAGATCTTCAAACTGATAAAAAGGAACAAAAACTAGATAGATGTCATTTATGTAAGAAAGTTGGATACTATCAGAAAGACTGCTTGAAACGTAAAGCTTAGTTCGAAAAGAAAGATAAATCTAATACCTTTATATATTTTGAATCAAACTTAACTGAAGCTCCTAATAATACTTGGTGGCTTGATTCTAGCATTACCACTCATATTTCTAATTTGATGCAGAAATTTCTTTCGATCTAAATCACAAACCCAGCTAAAGATTTTATATTCATGAGGAATCATATGAAGGTTCTAATTGAAGGCATAGGTACTTATCATTTGATCTTGGATACTGGTTATCATTTGGATCTATTACAGATAGCTTATGTACATTCAATTTTTAGGAACTTAATTTTTCTTTCAAAAACTTGATGTTTTTGGGTTTAATTTTAAGTTTGGATATGATTGTTTTAGTTTATATAAGAGTACTTCTTTTATTGATTTTGGAGTACTTAGTGATGGTTTATATAAATTAAAACTTGATGATCTTTTTGTTGAATTCCTTCTTACTGTGCATTATAATTCTAGAATAAAGCATAGTTTACTAAATAAAAATTCTATTTACTTATGATATAAATGTTTGGATCATGTATTCAAAGAAAGATTAGAAAGATTAGTAAAGAATGAGATTCTTTTGAATCTAGATTTTACTGATCTTGGTATATGTATAGATTGCATCAAATAAAAGCAAACTAAACATAACAAGAAAGGAGCCACAAGAAGTAATCAACTTCTTGAAATTATACACACCGATACATGTGGATCTTTTGATGTTCCATCTTTTAGTAGAGATAAATTTTTTATTATCTTTATCGATGATTTTTTATGTTATGGTTTTATCTATTTGTTTCATGAAAAATCTCAAGCAGTGAACGTCCTTGAAGTATTTATAAATGAGGTTAAAAGACAATTAGATAAAAAAGATGAAAATCATAAAGATCTGATAAAGATGGTGAATATTATGAAAAATATAAAGAAACAGGACAATGTCTAGATCCATTTACAAAGTTTTTCGGAAAACATGATATATGTGTGCAATATATTATGCCAGATACATTTCAACAAAATAGTATAACTAAAAGATAAAATCAGACATTAATAGATATGGTTAGGAGTATGATAAGTAGTTTCTCATTATCCAAATCATTGTGGATGTATGCTTTTAAAACCGCTATGTATTTATTAAATAGGATTCCTAGTAAGGCAGTCTCAAAAACTCTTTTTGAACTGTGGACTGGAAGAAAACCTAATTTAAGGCTCCTTCATATTTAGGATTGCGTAGCAAAAGTAAAAGTTTATAATCTACATGAAAGAAAATTAAATTCTCAAATGGTTAGTGGTTACTTTATTAGTTATCCAGAGAAATACAAAGGGTATAGATTTTATTGTCTAAATCATAGTTCGAAAAATTATTGAAATCGGCAATGCAAGATTTATTAAAAATTATGAAGTCAGTAGGAGTAATGAATGAAATAGTATGAAAATAAAAAAAGTCAGGATAGATATTTCATTACCCATAAATGTTTCTTCATCCACACCTATATAAAATATTATGCCTAATGATGAACGATATTTGAATGAAGAATTACCTCATGAAGAAACTGTTTTGCAAATATCTGATATATCTGAACCACAAGAAATACCTTTAAGAAGATCTGAAAAAAAAAAAAGATCAGCTATTCCTAATGATTATGTGGTTTACTTACAGGAGTCAGATTTTGATATTAGAATTAATAAAGATCTGATTTTATTTTTATAAGTCATATAAAGTCCTGAGTCCAGTAAGTGGATTGATGCTATGAAAGATGAGTTAAAATCCATGAAAGATAATAAAGTTTGGGATCTTGTCGAATTGCTAGATTGTTGTAAATAAGTTGGGTGTAAATGGATCTTTAAGATCAAGCACGACTCGAATGGTAATATCGAACGATATAAAATTAGACTTGTTGCTAAGTGTTATACTCAGAAAGGAGGTATTGATTATAAAAAAAAAATTTCACTTGTCTCAAAGAAAGATTCATTAAAAATTATTATGATATTGGTGGCTTATTATGATTTAGAGTTACACCAAATGGATGTGAAAACATCCTTTCTTAATGGAGAACTTAAGGAGAAAGTTTATATGGATCAACTTGAAGCTTTCTCAACAAAAAAAAAAATCAAATGGTGTGTAAATTAAACAAAATTAATATATGAACTAAAATAAGCTTCTAGACAATAGTACATCAAGTTTAATGATACCATAATATTTTTTGGTTTTAAAGAAAATATCATTGATTGGTGTATATACCAAAAGATTAATGGGAATAAGTTTATATTTTTAGTTCTATATGTTGATGACTTTTTACTTGCTGCTAATGATTTAAGTATATTGCATGAGATGAAAGATTTTCTCTCGAAGAATTTTGAAATGAAAGATATGAGAGAGGCATCCTATGTGATAGGAATAAAAATATTCCATAATAAATCATAAGATATTCTAGCATTATCTCAGAAAAGATATATCGAAAGAATTTTAGAGAGATTTAATATAGACAAATATTCAGTTGGAATTATCCCAGTACAGAAAGAAAATAAATTTAGTCTCATGTAATATCCAAAGAATGATGCAGAATGAAAAAAAATGGAATCAATTTCTTATGCTTCTATTGTAGATAGATTAATGTATGTGTAGACTTATATAAAACTGGATATTAGTTTTACAGTCGGGATGCTAGGTAGATATCAAAATAATTTTGGCAGAGATCATTGAAAAGCTGCAAAGAAAGTCTTGAGATATTTATAAGGAACGAAGAATTATATGCTAATGTATAGAAGATATGATCACTTGAATGTGATTGGATACTCAGATTCAGACTTTGCTAAATGCATTGCCAGCAGAAAATCCATATATGGTTATCTCTTTATGTTTGCTGAAGGAACAGTATCATAAAAAAATGCTAAAGAGTCTATCATTGCTTTATCCATTATGCAAGCTAAATTTGTGGTATGTTTTGAAGCCACAATTCAAGCATTATGGCTGTGGAACTTTATTTTAGGACTTGGGATTGTCGATACCATTATCAAGCCACTGAAAATTTACTGTGATAATTCTACAGTAGTTTTCTTCTCAAAAAATGATAAATATTCAAGAGGTGCAAAATACATGAAGTTGAAATATTTTGTTATTAAGGAGGAGGTTCAGAAATAAAGAGTGTCAATTGAACATATTGAAACTGATCTCATGATCGTAAATCTGTTAGCAAAAGGTTTACAACCGAAGACATTTAAAGAATATGTATATAGAATGGGTCTTGATTGTATTAATGTATGATGTATTAATGATGTTTTAGATACTCTGAGCTTAATAAAGTATTTCTGATTTATATTAATAAATTTTCTATTTCTTATGATGGTATACACATAAATTGTATTATGTTTAATTATAACAAAAAAATCTCTATGAGACATTATTGTGGACCATAATGATATATATATATATATATATCTTATAGACCTAGTATGTTAAATTATGAAGTATTGTGATATATGGAAGGGAGTATACTAAATAAATAGTATATAACTGCCATAACTCGCATTTAGTAATTTATCATACTAAGTAATTATGATGAATATTAAGAAAGAGATTTGTTTCATTATGAATGTTTAAGGTGTTGGAAAATGTATCCTAAAGCCAATCATCTAGGTTGTAGATGGCTGAGCTAAATATAATTATACTTGAATTATTAATAAATAAAATTATTATTTTGGTATATTCATTACTTTGTACATCTTTTTGTAATGAACTCTTCTATGATGAAGTCCTCAGGACTATTTAGATTTGATAAAGGAGGATTTGTCGTTTAGTCCTCAAATATATTCGCGACTAAATGATTCGTTGTTATCCAGGACGACAACGTATCGAGTGTAGGTTGTTGTGTACCATAAGTATTGGTTGTCCTCTTAACCAAGAAGTATGGAGATATTATCATGACATGTAGGTAAAGTGTAGGGGTACATTTTACTGAACGTGATCCAACTGCGGAGCTCTCTATTGTCAAGAGTTGCTCACAAAGAATATGGGTATGAGTGTCCCCTAGACCTGAGATCACCACGATGACCTACAAGCAACTCACTGTACTTAGGTATCGGACTATTTGAATTTCTAATTCAGTAACGAAAGGCTACTGGGTGCAGTCAAGTACTTGGCTTATCGGTGTATGAGTCAAGATGGGATTGACCTCTTTAAGTGTTGGAGCAAGTGCATCACTATTTTTTAATTTAGCAAATTCTCGACTGGGGTAGTCCATATGATGGACGCTAAATTTTAAAATACACTATGGATGAATTTTAAGGTTGACAGTAAATCCTAAATCATCTTTTGAGCATCGAGGTCAAGGGGATGAATTATACGGTAACCATATGCCATAGGTTCATCGATGTTGCATTATAATTATTCGATCTATCCGAACGTCGAGTACCATTGTTAGATGGTCATATCGATTGGTATAAAAAATTAGTTTTTGTGCTATCGACTTAGGATTCGAATCTATGAGATCATATATAATAGTAGTTTCTACCTGATCTGATGTCTAATATTGAGTCTCGATGATCTAAGACTCTATGGTCAAGAGTCCCACTGGACTGGAACTCTATGATCAAGAGTCCTACTGATCTGAAACTCTGAGTCCTTCATATTTGAAACTCTCTGATTGAGAGTCCTGATGACTTATGACTCTATGGTCAAGAGTCCCACTAGACTAGGACTCTATGGTCAAGAGTCCCACTAAACTGGGACACTATGATCAAGAGTTCTAGTAGACTGGGACTCTGAGTCCTACTCATTTTTGACTTTTTGATCAACAGTTCTACTGGTTTGGAACTCTATGATCGTGAGTTTGATTCATTTGGGATATTGGGTTTAAGAGTCCCACTGATTTGGGACTCTTCAGGAGTTTCATGTTGATAGGACTCTATTGCCCGATAATTCATCCGATTTAGAGTCAGATATTTTTTAAAGGATTAATTAGCAATTCAATTATTGATTAGCTTAATTTGATTGAGCGATAAGGATTTGATTAAATTTTATTGAATTTGATTCGATTGGATTTGACTCGATCAGGTCATGAGATGACCTAATCGCTATGAGAGTTTTGACCTTGATTTGATTAGGACCTAAATCTAATTAATTTTTAATTTAATTAAGATTTTATTGGATTAGGATAAGCCTAATTTGGTTGGATTTAACCTGGTCTAATTGAATCTAGATTAATTGGTTTGGTTGAAACCAATTAGAACCAAGTCAAATGAAGTTTGAATTCAAACACTCCCATGCGCCCACCATTTTTGACTTTTTCACTCTTGTTCCATGCCCCAAAATTTTATTACATAACATTCTCTCACCCAAAAGGTTTCTACACCCCCTCTCTTATCTGCTTTTCATCTGGTCCAAGGGTTGGACTGGTTCAAAGTAAGTTGAGTTTTGAATTCAACTCAGTTTGTTGGAGGTTGGAACCAATCCAACCTTATTTGCTTTTCATGCCCTCCCTTTTGTTTGTCAAATATTTTTTAGAGAAATAAAAATATGTGCATACAGAAGGAGAGTCCTTCTACATGTTAAACACATGGGAGGAAGCGTTGGATAAGGATAAGAGACTCACTTGATTTTTGAAATCAAGTAAGTGGTTAAAACCTCCCAACCACTCGACCCTTATCTCTTTCTATGCATTTTCTCATGGTATTCATGTCAATAAATTATGTTAATTTTTATGTGTATACAAGAAGGGGTTAGCATTATGTGGTAAAAATTTTAGAGTAATTAATAATTATTTTTAGGTGAAAAAAATCTTAAAGTGAAGGTGAGAAGGGTCCTGCAGTACTTTACTTTTCTCTCATGCCTCTCTTCTCTTCTGATTTTTACCTCTAAGGATATCTAATTTTTAGATATGATATAAATAGAATTTATAGATCTAAAAGTTATCTTTCTATAAAAACTTATTTCATAGAAAAACTCCACATAGAGAGGGCGTGATAGGATTTTCAATGTGTTAGGGTTTCTGGGCCAAGTGAAACCCTAGATTTGGGAATCTAGGTTCGGATGGAGAGATCGAGTGCTGTGAGCATCGGATCGCCACCAAATTTAAAACACCTCTTCATCATCCTCTAGTATTTATGTTCTAATTTTTTAGAATATCTAATAAATCAAAAAATATATAATCGATTGGATCGATCATAATCAGTCATTGAAGGTCCCAGCAAGGAGCTAGCACTCCAGTGGGGCTGATTGGGACCAAGAGCTCTATGTGGACCAACCATAGAGGCCAGACATATGTGCGGCTATGGTGCAATATTAGAGTATTATCCGATGAATTCATATTGCGGTGATCAGCTACCCACGAAAAGATATTATGTTCTGAACAGATAGATGTTATAAAGAGTTTGCTGTATAGTTTTATTTTTAGATCTATATGAATGCATGCATATTATATTTAGATCCTTAGTGTAGAGCTTAATATTCTGATATGATCAAAAATTAATTAATTAAATTAATTAATTTTTTATTATATTTTAGCTATTTTTAAAAAAAATTTAAAAGTAGCACTGCAAACCCTGCACTGCATCCTTCATAAGGCTCATGTATAATGTTATAATCAGATCAAGTGGGAGAATGTTAGAAAATATCCCAATTAAGTGGTCGATTTATCATGAACTCTAAAATTTGAATTCTAATAATGGTCAACTTGAATTCAAATGAAATTCAAATCTCACTCGGTTACTTGATGGGAGTATTGATAAAAGTCTACAAATATAGGTTCTATCTCTGCCCATAAATGGGACATAGATTCCATCATTGTTGCTACGCCATAAAAAATGGAAGAAGGAAGAGAAACCAATCTACAGGTAGAAAGATAATTTTTTCTTCTACATCAAATTCTTCTGCATCAGGTGCGAAGATTATGAAAGTTTTCTTTATGATCCTGAATTTATGTTGTTCTTGATTAAAGCATGCTCTAGAACATATCAAGATTTATGTTTATAGTCGGCACATCATCCCATCATGGGGAAGGATCATTATTTGGCATCTATTATGATGCCGTGTTTGACATGCAATAATGCAATGTGTTTTCTTTGATAGCCATCATTCTCTACAATGAAATGATGTGGCAACAATCAAATGTTGTATAGCAGTCCATGATAACATGCACCATAGAGATTCTAAAATCCTTATCTACATATCATATGTCATGGCATTGCTTGCTTAATTCAAGGTTTGATCAGCAAGGGTTCCTGCGACATTTTTGTGCAACTGAGTTTTCTTTGTTAAACATTTTTTCTAGTTAAGAGATATACTTCCATATTTGGATGTTTCTATTTGGGATGTATTAGCTAGGTTAACTATGAGATATATCTCCATATTTAGGATATCTTTATTTAGGATATATTGGTTGGGCATTGCTGTAGATGAGTTGGCATTTATCTTATACAAAACCTTAAATGTATATTTAATAAGATAAATCTCAAGCATAATGAAATATAGAGTTTTAATCTTCAATATGATATGGAGCCATAACCATTCTCTTCTGCTCCTCCCACCTCTTGCCTTTCATTCTCCTCCCACCACTTGCCTTCTAATCTTTCACCATTATTTGTGCCACACCCGCCATCCGTGCAACCACCACCAAACCTCCTCTCCTCCCCTCCACCAAACCATCATTCCCTCCCTCGTATTCCCTCCCCGACACCACCCCGAGCACCTCCCGCATCTCTTGCACCCCGGGCACCCTGCACCCTCCAAGGCCCCTCCCCGCCGTCGTCCCCTCTCCTTTCCTCCCTTGACCTCAACAAACCCGAGCCTCTGCCATCGATCTCTCAACCACCATTGGCCCTCCCCATGCCCCTCTCTCCCTCCTCTATCTCCTCCCTCCTCTTTGCCCACTCTCTCATCCAGCTGTCGCTGCAGTCTCCCTTCTCGCCATCGTACCTCCCTACATTGTTGCCGCCATAGCGCCACCCCCTCCTACTTGGTTACAGTCCCTAGCCAAGTGGCCAGTCCTCCTATAGTTATAGCATGTCCCACTACCACCATAGCCACCATCGCTATACTTGCCATCATATCCTCCACCGCTGCCCATCCTCCCTCCTCTCACCCTAGTCCTCTACCCGCTTCCATCTCCCTCCTCGCCACTACCTTCACCGTTTTCCACCATACTATCTCTGCGAAGAGTGCTCTCGCCCCCCTCCTTCGCCTCCTTGACTCCGACGATCCAACCAATGCTTGGCCTATCTTTGCCTATGACGGTGTTCAGATCCTGATCCTGTTGGTCATCAAATCCTGCTGGTCGAGATCTAGATCCCCCACCATCTAGGCACTCCCCGCCACCTCCTACTTTAGCACAATCTAGCCATTGCTGCCTTGGCTCTCTCCCTCCTTCGCTTCAGCCTTCTCCTTAGCACTGATGCCATCATCCTCCATCTCCTCGCCCACTCTACCGCTTGTGTCAGCTTAGTTGTCTTCGGCTGCCACCAGATCGGCTACATGGACCTTATGAACAAGGTCCCCAGCTCTCTCCTCCTGCTCTTTCAATCAATCTAGATTAAGCACCTCTCAGCTCTTCTTCTCTACCTATGGCTTCTCATCTGAATCAGCCCATTTGAATCGATCCATAATGACTAATGTGGCTCAACTAATTGTGGTCCAATTAGATGGGACCAAGTACAACAAATAGTCCTTCATGATGAAGATTTTTTTAAAAGAACGAGGGCTATGGAAGTACATTATTGTGACATTCCTTATCCTATCGAACCTGGAGATTCTTTTGCTCAATGGAAAATCAATAATAAGAAGATCATGTCATGAATTTCAAATACTGTCAGTACATCTATCAGTCTCAAACCAGCAAGTTCGACACCGCAAAGAAAGTTTGGGACTTCCTCACCAAATAGTACAATCAGATGAATTTTGTCCTCAAATATAAACTTAAATTGGACATTCATAATCTTAAGCAACAATCGGACCAATCCATGGCTGATTTTTATTCTTAGATGTCTCTGATTTAGGATCAATTTGCTTTGATGGAGCCCAATTAGAACCATAATGCTGAACTCTATTATCAGTTTCATAAAGAGTTCCACCTTACTCAGGTTTAGATGGCTCTTCATGATAAGTTTGAGTTTATTCGTGCCTGTATTCTGTATAGATCTCCTCTTCTATCTATTGACACTACCCTTTCTAAGTTGATTGCTAAAGAAACTCGGAAGAAGATTGTCTCATCCAATCCTGATGATTCTCTCATTGTGGCTATACAGGTTAAATCGAAAGGTCTATCTTAAATCCAGTGCCACTCATGCAAGAAGTTTGGCCATATTGTCCGTAATTGTTAGACATTTGGTTCTCAACCTCTACCTAATTCTCGATTTCAGGATGTGTCTTTCATACAGTAAACTTATGGTAAGAAGGTTGGACATGTTGTTTGAAATTGCCTCCATCCAAACTTCAACAACATGTGAGAAAAGACTGGAAGTCCTGGAGATCATCCATCCTCCGCACTGCTACTGTCATGCCGGAGCCTATAGCACAAGCAGCCACATCTCTTACTATCAATAATATTTAGAGAATGATTCATCAGGCTCTCTCTATTAATAATATTACCATCTCATCTTCTTCTGACACCTCCATTTTGCCAGGTAAGTCATTAGATAGGTGGTTCTTTGATTTCGATGACTCAAATTATTGTCCAGAGGTAGCAACCTAAGAGGAAGGGATGAATTGGGTTCTTATAAAAATTTTAATTAAATTTATTTTTTAAATAAATTTATGCCTTAATTTAAGCAAAATAGAAAGTTTGTGAGGTGAAAGCTTTAAGCTACAGCAAAAAAAAGATAATGTATGCAAACCAAAAATATAAATAATATAAATCATAAATAATAGCAAAGTAAAGAAAGCAAGAAAAGCAAGAAGTAGAGCCACAAGACAAACACACAAAGTTTATAGTGGTTCAGTGCAACCGGCACCTACATCCACTCTCCAAGCTTTCTTTGGGATTTTCACTATAACCACCCTTGATTAGAGTATGCTTATTTTTTCAGGCTCACAAACAAACCTAGTTGGTTTTCATAGGAGCACTAACCAAAATTTTATACCGTTAGTTTTTGGAGTTCACTAACAATCTAGTTAATTTTTCAGGCCAACCAATAAAAACCTAACAAGTCCAATTTTGGGCTTGGATGGGCCTAAATCTCAAGTCTTTTTTTCTTAAAAAAACTTATAAATAAATAAAAATACAAGTACATAATTTCAACATTAAAAAAAAAAATAGAATTGAAACTCTTTGATCTCAAAGAAGAGGTTGAATGTTCTACTCCTTTGAAGCTTGAATACTCTTCTTTGAGGCTTGATAGGATGCTTGAGAAGTTGTAGAAGATAGCTCTTGAATGTCCTTTAAAATCACTACGAAATTTCTCTCTTTTTCTCTATTTTTTATGTGCAAAGGAATTTCTTTTGTTTGAAAATGATTTTTCTCTTAATCCCAGTTAATCTTGCTTGCAAATTGATTATCTAGTCTTAAATATCCTTGAAGATAGTTGGAGAGAGAGTTCTAACCATTGGAAGCTCTAAAATAGTCGTTGGAGTAGAGAAATAGCCATTGAGCAATGTTAAAAAATCTAGCCATTGTGCTGTCCCACGTTAGGAGACGTCTCCATTTTCTCAGGAGACGTCCCGCTATAGTACCGAGACGTCTCCACAGCCAGTGCTAAAAAGTAGCTTTTTATTTTTTAAGATGGAGTCATCTTCATTTTCTCAGGAGTCATCTCACTATAGTATCGAGACGTCTCGCTACAGTACCGAGTCATCTCCACAGCTTGGAGAAGTCTCCAAATTTTTTGGAGAAGGCTCCAAATTTTTGGCTTTATTTTTTCTTCATTGTTTGACCTTTCAAACTTGAATTTCTTGATCCCAATCTCTTCTAAATATAATTATTTTTTTTATTTTTTTTCTTGCAATCTTACTTGCTTCATACCAAGCCATTCAAATATATATGAATTTATTCTTTTAAGTATTTTGGCATGGTATCTTGAGAGAATTTATTCTTAAGATAAATTTTTTATTTTGAATACTTGAAAAATCCTATACATATTCTTGAAATACATGATTAGATATATAACATACTCAAAATTTGGTAATCATCAAAATTAATCATAGGATCAACAATCTCTTTCTTTTTTATGATGGCAAAATTTTGAGTATATGACAAAGAAACCAATATGAATCAAGATAAGAACAATGAATTAAATTTTATGAAGAAATTCTCAATAAGCCTTTAATTTATTGCATATCATTAGTACATACATATTTCATATACTCAACATGCTTCTTTCTTTTTTTGACAATGTCAAAAAATTCATGGAAAGAAATAAAAAATAATTATCAAAATCAAAAATATGAATGTATCAAAGTAAGAATTGTATTAAGTTTAAAAAATTAATTTATATGAGTCATCTTTCTTTTAAAAATTTATCCTTTAACTCCAAATAAATTTTAAATATTTATTTTAATTATAAAAATTAGCTTAAATTTAAATATCATAGGCTCTCTCTCTTTTTGAATGAGTATGATCTTTAATCATTTTCAAATATGCACTTTTAAGCTTTAAGGAGAATAGAATTTTTCAAAAGATTTGAATACAAAATCAAGCATAGTATTTAATTTAATATTTAATTTTTTATTTTCTTAAAAAATTTTAGTCAATTCAATTCGAAAAAGATATATATCAAAAATGTATCGAGCAAAGTAAAAAGATAATATCAAAATAAATGATAGTCATATTTTTAAATTTATTGCTTTGAGTAAAAATTATTTCAAAATAAATAATTTATAAAGATATTATATTGCATATAAAAAATTTAGTACCAAATTCGAGTTTTCAAATGAGTTTCAAAATTGAGCTTAGAAATTTATTTATTGGAGTAGAAATATATTGTAAATTCAATTTTTACACCAATTTATCATCAAAGATGATTTGGTAATCAAATCAAGTAAATAAAATGGAGTAAATACATGAAAGCTCTATTTAAGAAAATAATTGATTGAGAATTTAAGATCAAAATTTATTTATCTTAATGTAAATTAATCAAATCAAGATAAAAAAGTATTTCTTTTCTTATTTTAGAGATACCAAGAATTTATTTTTCTTTTAATATTTCAATAACATTATCTTTCTCTATTTTTTATAATTATAGCTCGATTATTTTATCTTTCAACTTTTCTTTCTCTTTTTCTTTCAAATCAAGCATATTTAACATGAATTTAATCATAAAATTTAGATTTTCTAAATTTAAAAGATATTTTTAACTTTAAAGTTATTTTTAATTAAATAATTATTTTTTTAATAATTTATCTTTCTTATTTTAGTAAATAAAATTATTTTAAAATTAAATAAAATTCAAAAGCATAAACATCAATTGACTGAGCTAAGCATTAATTAATTCAAATATCAATCAAATAAAGCATTGACTCAAGAAGATACCAAATTTTTAATAATTTATTTTTTATCAAAATTTAAAGAATGTTTATAAAAGAATGTATACAATAAGAACAAACATTAAGAGGATCAAAAGAGTATGATATGTACTTCTATAGAAAAAATTTTATGTTTAAATTTAGATCTCTCCCTTATTATAAGAAATATCTCCTAATTAAGTTCAAAAAATATATGAAATTCTATGAATTTATCTTAAATGGTGTTACATCAAGAGTATATCAATATGAAATAGATTTAAGATATTATATTTATTTTTTTTGTCAAGAATAATATAATAAAATGTAAGACATGAATGATACTGTTGATATCAATTAAACTAAAATTTAGACCAAATCATGATTTTTTTGATAATTTGATATCACTTAAAGATCAATTTAATTCAGCTTGATGCCAATAATTTTAGTTTTAAATTAATGAAGATGAATTGATTCAAATTCAATAATTTTAAGAATTTTGAATCATAAATTAATTTGAATTAATATCAACAAAATAATTAGGATCAATCATAAAGAAACTTTTAGTTATTCTTCAAAAAGATCATCTCTTTCTTTTCTTAAGAAATATCAAGTAATTAGGTTCAAAAAATTTGAATTTGTCTCAAACATTATTATATAAAAAATATAGCTATGCAAAATCAGAATTGAAACAAGATCATTTCTTCTATTTTTGCCAAATGATAAATTAATCAAATACATGGCAAGTAGTGATATCAATTACCTAAAACTAAAGTCCTCTTTAAATATTTAGCTTTATAGATAAATGATAATTTTCTTAAAATATTTTATTAGATATCAACTTCAAGAGATTCAAGAAAAATAATTTTTAAATTTAAATTTTAAAATCATTCAATCAAAATAAAGTATGAATGGTCATTAACAAATTCTCTTTTAAGTTAAAAGAAATCAAATAGATGATCAAGAAAAATATTCAAGTAAATTTGGGGATTAAAAAAAAAAGTCAATCGAGGAAGTTCTAATAATCAAATAAGATAAAATCAAATCAAGAAAAATCAAGTATGATCAAATCAAGGAGGATCTAGATAATGGTTCTATGAGATTTGGTTTAACTAGAAAATTTTAAATTCTTAGAGGTAAATCTAAGATACAATGCATATCAATATATCAAGCACTTGAATTTTATTATTGAATGTCTTATCTTTAAGTATTTATTCCATGCAAAATTTTAGAAGAAGTTTGATAATTTAGCATCTTATAGAAAATGCCAAAAATTAGTTTTTCTTATGGGTTTAGCAATTAAAACATTCATATCCAATAAAGCATCTTTTAAATTAAATTCATCAATTATTAAATTGATATGGAAAGGTTTAAAATATCATGCTGAATTTTTAAGATAAAAAATATTTCATTCATAACAAGATATATTGAGGAGAGTATATTAATTTAAAAAATTAAAATATTCTAATCATTGCAAACATCAAAATCAATCATTCATATTAATCTTATCGAAACATGAAAAATATTCCAAGCAAGTAAATATGATATGAAACCATATCGATAGATTATTAAAATTAATAAAGTCAATCAAATAAATATTGATGGTATGATATGAGAAAAGTTTAAATTTTATTCAATAACATCATCCATCCATTTTCATTTTCAAGATATCTATCAAAAAAATTTTCTTCCTTTAATTTCATTGGATCCTTGGTATCCCTGCAAAATTACTTTATAATTTTTGATACCCAAGCTTTCTTAGGTCTATTAGAGTTAGTGCTCAAGGTTTCTTTTGAAATTCAAATTTGTCTAACCAAAGTATGGTCAATTCGTTTAAAATTATATTATAAAATTTTATGGCCTACTTTATTATATTTGAAATATCTATTGAATTATTTTTAAGTGAGACTCTAGTAATCAAATTTTTAGTATATTACTATTTTCTTGAGAAATTAAAACTAGTTTTTATTTTATTAAAAATAATTTTATTATTATTATTTACCATAGGTTGAAGATTTTGAAAGCTAAGGATAAATTTTTTGGCTATGGATTTCAAAATCTCAATCTTTCTTCTTAATTTTTTATTTTCTCCTAAAAGTTCTTTCTTTTCATTTAAAAGATTTTCATTTTCTTTCAGGAAAGATCTTAAAATATCATTTTTCTTTCTAAGCTCAATGTTTTCTTCAACTAAAGAATTTTCATATTTAATCCATTCTTCTTTTTTTTAGCCAAAGTATTCTTTTTTTTCAAGATATCTTCTTTTTTATTTAATAATATACTTTTTCATTAGCTAATAGAAGATTAGACTTTTTGAGTTCTTTATTTTTCAGTCTTAACTTTTTGAATTCATGCATTAAATTATTAAAGGCTTCAAATAATTCATTAAATATAAACTCAGAGGTGTTTTCAGAATTTACCTCATTCTTAATGGTCATGAGGCAAAGATTTTCGACTTTCTTTTTTTCATCCAAGCTTGAAGTATCACTATCTTTCTAAATTTTTGGCATAGCTCTTTTCTTGATCTTTTTAGGATATTTTTTTAGTAGGAGACAATCCAGCTTGTAGTGTCTCCTTTTGTTGTAATTATAGCAAGTGATATTTTTTATTTTTTTCTTCTTTCTTTTCTTTTTTCTTCATACTTTTCTCTATGAGGAACTTCTTGAATTTTTTTTAGAGAGATGCCATGTCCTCATCATTATTTTCTTTCTCTTCTTCATCTTCTTCTTTTGACTCGTCGCTTTCTTTGAATTTGGCCTTGGACTTGAAGGCAACAGTCTTTATCTTAGGCTCCTCCTCTTCCTCCTTTTGAGCTATGTTCAACTCATGAGTCATAAGTGAACCTATCAATTCTTCTAAGAACAGCTTGGTGAGATCTTTTGCTTCTTGTATGGCTGTTATCTTTGTTTTCCATTCTTTTGGCAAAGACTTTAAAACCTTGCAAACAAGTTCATAGTTGGTATAGATTTTATCAAGACCATTTAGAGTATTAATAATATCAATAAACTTAAAAAATATTTTAAAAATTAATTTATTTTTTATTTTAAATATTTTATATTTATGAGAAAGCAAGTTGATTTTGGATTCTTTTACTTAGCTTGTTCCTTCATGAGTCATTTCTAATCTTTCCCAAATTTTCTTTGCTGATGTATAAGTAGATATTCTATTAAATTTTTGTACATCAAGAGAACAGTAAAGAATATTGATGGCTTTTGCATTTAATTAAGCCATCTTTATATCATATTCATCCCAATCCTTTTCAGACTTGGAAAGAATAACATCATTTACATTAATTATGGATGTATGTGATCCTCTAGTTATATACCCCATAAATTATAATTTAGAGCTTGTATAAATATTTTTATTTTAATTTTTTTAAAAAAATAATTTATTTCATCAAAAAGTGATGGTCTAGAAATGGATTGTCCCTCAGCAAATGAAATACCACTTGGGGTTGCCATAGATCTTTTGCCCTTTGACCACTAGGTCAATAAATAAATATTAGAGTACCTGCTCTGATACCAATTATTGTCTAGAGGTAGCAACCCAAGAGAGAGAAAGGTGAATTAGATTCTTATAAAAATTTTAATCAATTTGCTTTCTAAATAAATTTATGCTTTAATTTAAGCAAAATAGAAAGTTTATGAGGTAAAGACTTTAAGCTACAGTGGAAGAAAGATAATTTATGCAAGCCAGGAATATAAATAATATAAATAAAAAATAATAGCAAAGTAAAGAAAGCAAGAAAAGCAAGAAGTAAAGCCATAAGCCAAACACAGAAAGTTTATCATGGTTTGGTGCAACTGGCACCTACATTCACTCTCCAAGCTTTTCTTGGGATTTTCACTATAACCATATTTGATTATAGTGTGTTTGATTTTTCAGGCTCATAAATAAATCTAGTCAATTTTTATAAGAGTACCAACCAAAATCTTAGACCGTTAGTTTTTTAGGTTCACTAATAACCCAATTAATTTTTTAGGCCAACCAACCAAAATCTAACAAGTCCAATTTTAGGCTTGGATGGGCCTAGTCCCCAAGTTTCTTTCCTTCAAAGAATCTTATAAATAAATAAAAATACAAGTATAGAATTTTAGCATAAAAAAAAATAGAATTGAAACTCTTTGATCCCGAAGAAGAGGTTGAATGTTTGGCTCCTTTGAAGCTTAAATACTTTTCTTTGAGGCTTGAGAGAATGCTTGAGAAGTTTTAGAAGATAGCTCTTGAGTGCCCTTTAAAATCACTACAAAATTCCTCTCTTTTTCTCTCTTTTTAGTATGCAAGGAAAATCCTTTTGTTTAAAAATAATTTCTCTCTTAATCTCACTTAATCTTATTTCTAAATTGATTATCTAGTCTTAAATATCCTTGAAAATGGTTGGAGAGAGAGTTCTAGCTATTGGAAGCTCTGAAATAGCTATTAAATTAGAGAAATAGCCGTTAAGCAACGTTCAGAAAACTAGTCGTTGTGCTGTCCTGCGTTAGGAGACGTCTCCATTTCCTTAGAAGACGTCTCGCTACAGTACCAAGACGTCTCGCTACAGTACTGAGACGTCTCCATAGCCAATGCTAAAAAATAGCTTTCTATTTTTTGAGACGGAGTCATCTCCATTTTCTCAGGAGTCATCTCGCTACAGTACTAAGACGTCTTGCTACAGTACCGAGTCCTCTCCACAGCTTGGAGAAGTCTCCAAATTTTTTGGAGAAACCTCCAATTTTTTTGGAGATGGCTCTAAAATTTCTGACTTTATTTTCTTCATTGTTTGACTTTCCAAACTTGAATTTTTTTACCCCAATCTCTTCTAAATATAATTATTTTTTTTAATTTTTTTTCTTTCAATCTTACTTTCTTCATACCAAGCCATCCAAATATATGTGAATTTATTTTTTTAAGTATTTTGGCATGACATCTTGAGACAATTTATCTTTAAGATAAATTCTTTATTTTGAATACTTAAAAAATTCCATACACATTCTTAAAATACATGATTAGATACATAATATACTCAAAATTTGATAATCACTAAAATCAATCATGGGGTCAACACAAACCATATGACCTTTAAGTTTAATATTTTCCAACATATTTATCCTCTTCATTCTCCACCTCATTTTTAAACTGCAAATGGATCACTCATTACCGCCAGCCATAGTGGAACCATTCATTCTCATAAACTATCACTTTCTAATGTTCTTCTTGCTCCCAACTTTCTATGAACCTTATTTCTATTGGACAACTATGTGAGAAAGGACTCACAATAACTTTTTCTCCTTCTGGCTGTATTATGTAGGATTGCTCGATGGAGAAGAAAGTTAGAACAGGTTGTAAGATTGATCGTTTGTTTATCCTCGATAAGCTTTATGTTCCTCATGTTTTTGTTATTCATTAGTCACTGCTGTTTCTCCTACTAACTCCTTTTTTATGTCTTGGCATAACTATTTAGATCATTTTTTATTTTCAAAATTATCTCAATTAATTAATAAAGAATTGTTAGGTTCTATCTCTATAATAAATGAATCATGCTGTGTTCACTACAAATTATCTAAATAATCAACTTTACCTTTTTCTTTAAGTCAATCTACTATTACAGCCCCTTTTGATCTTATTCATTCTGATGTTTGTGGTCCCGTCCCTTTATCTTCTATAGGTAGCTCTAGATATTATATTATTTTTGTAGATAATTTCACTCACTATACATGGCTTTATCTTTTGCATGCTTGTTATGATGTTTAAAAGTTTATATTGAATTTGCCACCATGATTAAAACATAATTTTTTAGACATATTAAAATTCTTCATTTTGACTATGGTGGCGAATATCTTTTCAAAATATTTAAGATTATCTTAAATCCTAAGGTATCATTTTGCAGTTATCATATATTGAAAGTCCACAATAAAATGGTGTGTCTGAAAGAAAATATTGTCATATTGTTGAAACCACTCGTACCTTGCTTCTTTCCTCTTTTGTCTCCAAAGCATTTTGGGGGTAAAGTCATGAATACTGCAGTATATATGATCAATCGCCTTCCTTTCCATATCCTTTGTGATCTCTCATCCTTTGAACGACTTTATAATTCTCTCCTTCTGATGATCATATTCATGTATTTGGATATACTTGCTTTATTTTCTTCCCAAGCGTGAAGGTGACAAATTATCAAAGAAAAAAATAATCTATGTTTTCCTAAGATATGGGATCCAATAAAAAGGATATCGGTGTTATGATCCTGAAACATGCAGATTATGTATTTCTAGGCATGTCACCTTCTAGGAGAAAATTCTATTTTTCTCCTTACCTTACAAAAAATCTCTATTTTCCTATAGAGTATCTTTGCTTGATCCTTTTTCCTATCAAATATTGTTGCTTGAGGAATATAAACAAACCAGCTAGTCTGCTATCTCTTTAACTTACAATTCTCCTATGAATAATCTGGTAGCACCTAAGAGGCAATATCCTACTTGCTCTCATACTACACCAGCTTATTTGAAAGACTATCATTATTATTTATCCACCATTTTGCCACTACATGAATTCAAGTCCTATCAAGAGGCATCATCCAATCCTTCCTGGTGGAATGCTATGATAGAAAACTTGAGACTTTATAGAAAATCGGTACATGGAACTTGGTTGACTTGACTCCTAAAAAATCAACTGTAGACTATAAATAGGTCTACAAGATAAAAACCAAGACTGATGGTTTTATTGAGTATTATGAGGCTTGTTTTGTTGCCAACACTACTACAAAAAGGGGCTATGGTAGTGTATACTATGGCAGTAATTTTCAAAACTACTGTAATAAGATCTACGATAGCGGTTACAAAAAATCACTACCATAGATTGATCTATAACAGTGGTTATACTGAACCGCTGCTATAGATCTGATATATGACAGTGGTTTACTCTAACCGCTGCTATTAAGGCTGTAAATGGATCGGGTTGACCCATGATCTGATCCATCCCGATCTGCTTAGACCTAATTCAACCTATTTTAAAGAACCCACGGAGCCGAGTTGGGTTCTAAAATTAGACCCATTCAATATTATGGGTTGGATTTGGATGTATTGAATTTGGACCCCACCCAATCCGTTCCGATCCAAATTTAGTATTAAATCCAATATATAAACTATAAAGTAAATAAAGTAAAATTGAAATTCCAAATACTCTTATAGCATTATTATTTTTTAAAAATTTTACTTAATTTGACTATAAAATTTTAAAAAAATTATTTATAAATTAAGAGCCAAGGTAAAGTAATATTTATTTTTTTATTATAAACTTTGCATATATTAATTTATCATACGAACTGGGCCCGACCAAAATTTGGATTCAAAATGGATCTAAAATTTTTAGATTGGGATCGAGTTATACATGGACCCGATCCGACCCAAATGATCAAATGGGAAAAACTTTTTGATCATAGATTCAATCCGATCCAACCCGATTTTCAATTGGGTTGGATCTAGATCCAACATTAGGATCCGATTAAGGAACCGGATCAGATCGGGATCACTCATGATCCGGTCCGACCTGACCTATTTACATTCCTAGATGCTATAGGTCAATCTATGGTAGCGGTTATATGTAACCGCTGCTATAGGTCAAACATACAGCAATGATTTAAAATAACCACTGCAATAGATACGACCTATAACAGTGATTCTATGTAACCGCTGTCATATTTTTTTATATTTTTACTGTAAATATTATATAATTTTAAAATTTAATATTTATCTTTACTATTCATTATCTAAATAATTATCATTAGAATATCATCATAAAAGGTCATCTCGATCCGATGGCCCTAGCTTCATCGATCAAAAAAAATTGATTTCAATGATCATAAATGACGATGCGATGATCTGATAGATGGAGACCTCCGATGGGCCTCAAAATTTATAACGATGATCTTGGTGATATTTGTAGCATACTATCAAAATTTTACTTCAATCGGATATTATTATCTTTATCAATTTAGTACTAGATAATTTCAATCGTTAAATAATAAATGAGTGATCAAAAGATCAGACGATGTCCGATTATGAGATAATTTTTTTCATAAATGATCTTGGCTACTATTTTATTCATTTTTATGATGGTGATAAAAAAATTCAACTCATGGATTTAAGAACGATCCAAAACCATACGTCACTTGATAATCGTTCTTAAACTCCGTTGGTAATTATGCTCGTGCTTTTGCAAGATCTGCTTAATGTGAACAGTTCATACAAAAATGATTAGAATTTTATAATTATTTTCATATAAACATCATCGAAATCATCATTGTAGATTTTTGGATTTATCGATGATCTCCATCTATCAGATCATCACATCATTGTTCATGATCATCGAAATTAAATTTTTCTAATCAATGAAGCTAGGGCCATCGAATCGAGGCAATCTTTTATGACGACACTCTAATAAAAATTATTTAGATAATGAACAATGAAGATGAGTATTAAATTTTTAAAATTATATAATATTTAGAGTAAAAATATGAAAAATTAATTTTCAATCCATGATAGTGGTTACTAAAAATCGCTGCTATAAACCAATGACAGCGATTTTATAACTGCTGTCATAGTCCTATAGCTATGGTAGCGGTTTGAGAACTGCTGTCGTAGAGCTACGGCAGCGGTTCAAAAATCGCTGCCATAGGTTAGGTTAAAATTAACCCATCCCTAATTGGATTTTCTGTCTTGCGCTCTCTCTCTCCTTCCTGTCCACCATCGATGAGACCCCACCCCTCTCCTTCTCCGATCGGTGCCACCCCTCCTTCCCGCTCACCATCCTATCTCCGGCCGCCTTCGCCTCTCGGCCCCTCCCCTCCCCTCCCCGGTCAATCCCCCAACCCTTGCCACCCCCACGATCGGGCCAACCCTCCTCATCATCGTGCCCCCTGGTCCCCCATCCTCGGCCGCCCCCGCCTCTCGGCCCCTCCCCACCCTCCTCGGTCAATCGTCCAACCCCCGCTACCCCCACCTTCCGGGCCGCCCCTTCCATCACCGTGCACCCTCCCGGCCTCCCCATCACCATACCCCCCTTAGCCTCCCATCCCGACCACCCCACCTCTCGACCCCTCCTCGCCCCTTCCTGGTCAATTCCCTAACCCCCGCCACCCCTCCTCTCGAGCCGCCCTTCCATCATTTCGCACCCCCTCCCAATAACCGTCCCCCTCCCTGGCACCCCCGCCTCTCGATGGCCCCAGCCCCTCCCCACTCAACTCTCCAACCCCCACCACCCCACCCCTCGGCTGCCCCTTGTCACCGTACACCACCACCCCCTTCCCCTGCCTTCCCATCATGGCACCCCCCGGTGATGTGTCTTAAATTAATCGCAAGCGCACGGTGTGCAAAGTAGCACGTTTGGCGAGTACAGATTGATTCGATGAGAAATTGTGTTTGAATTATGTTCCATCCTTGCTCAGACGAGCTTCAACAAAGAGTTTGAAAGTGGATGTTTGTACTTACTACTAAATAATAAATTAATTATGAAGAATAATAATTTAAAGATCTAGGGCTTTCGAATCTACTAGACCAATGACTTAGAGAGCATTTCTAAGATTTCTCTTATAATGTTCCTTGATCAAGGTGTAATGTATGGACAAGCATTCATCCTAATTAAAAAACTCTTCTTTCAACTGTTTCTCTTGTGTTACCCAAGTATGGACTATGAAGAAATTCTGATCCAATAATAATCCATCAAAGTTTTTCACAAGAAAGAAGAAAAAAGATTTAAGCCTTCTACCTATTATCCTTCTTGCACTGAATCAAGCATGAACTATAAAAAGATTGAAACCCAATGATAGTCCATCAAATCTCTTGGCAAGAAGCTTGAAGGAAGAAGAACTAAAAAGATAAAGCCAAGAAGAAATTCTAAAAATTACTTTTAATCATGGTTTAGCTTCACTGCAAATCTTAGAGGATTTTTTAGCTAGACATGATTTAAATTAAAACTTAAAAATTATTTAAAATTAAATTCTATACTACTTGCTATAATTTAAATTATAAAAAATAAAAGAGATGTAGAAATTAAATAAGCAGAATAAGAAAATTAAACTATCTTATGTGCTGAATTTAAATTACATAAATTAAATTACACAAGTGATAATTAAAAAAAATTAAAATAAAATTTTATTACTAAAATAAAAATTTAATACAAAACTGACTCCTAAGCCATAACAGGGCTTAGAGCTGAAATAAGAAAATAAAAAGAACAGACTTTCCTCTGGCATACTTTTCTTAGCTAACTCTTCTTCTCGTATGTTGGAACGATGGAAGAAAGTAAAAAAAAGATGGATAAAAATTTTATGGATAGGTATTTTCGCCTGTCACATGGGCCCCTACAAGAGTTGTGATGTGGAGAGATATCTTGAGGTAGAGGCACTGGGCTTTATTTATAAATATTAAGAGGAAAGAGGTTTTTCTAATTTTTAGATGTGGGACTAATAAAAAGATGCATGCTGAGAGAATGGATGGTTGAGATGGAAAAACAAAAGAAAATAGATGGATGAGATGAAAGAAAAAAGAAAAAATAGAGCAAAACTGAGAGTTGCCATTAAATCCAAATTCTTTCTCTCTAAAATTTTTTTTTTCTTCTTTGCGTGTTGCCATCTTCACATTGTGCCCAGCTGCTATTTCTGCATTTGCGTGCATGACCCCACGTTTGGCTTCTTATTCCGTGCATGTCCAAGGCCTCCCATGTTTTCTATTTAAAAATTGACCCAAAAGTTTAAGAAATCGAGGGTCCCATGCTACTTACGCACGCATCCACATGCTCCACCAAATCAATTGCATGAACCTTCATGACTCGATGCGCTGCTTTCACCGTAATGGCAGAACCCTTATTGCCTTTAAATTCTTTGTATGGGCCCTGCTCCAAAGGTTAAATGCCACCAAAAATTCGTCCAAAACACATGTCCAACTTCTCTTCTTTCCTTTTTTTATTTTTTTTATTTCTTTTATTCATTGGATCCTAACCACGTGTCTTTCTATCTTTGCATATCGTGTATGAAATAAGCCTGAATTTGGACTGAAGCTTTATCTGCATGTGTTGGAAGGCTGTTTCTAGTTGGTTTGCAATTAAGACTTTGAAATTAATTATTCCTGCAAAGATCATAAAAAGTATCAAATATAAATAAAAAAATAAAATAGCATAGATTTTAATACTTTTTATATTATAATTAATGTATTCATAATACTTTTTATATTATAATTAATGTATTCATCATACCCCCCAACTTGAACTTTATTCGTCCTCGAGTAAAAGAAATATTGATATACAATATTGGCTTTTTTCAACATGAGTGTTCATTTAATAAATTTAAAAATAAATGATATCTACCTAAAAAAATTACAGAGTATGTCATTGGAATATTAAGGCTATCTAATAGAATGGTTGAGTAAAGAATATAAAATTTATAAAAGTTTTTCTTGACTCACTCTTATCTTTATCCTTGGATTGTCTAACTCTAAGATGGACTAGTGGTTTTGCATCTGCACATTCATTCCTTCCTTTTTTTTAGATAAAATACAGTCCATGCAATATTTTAACCACTTAAACTTTCTATTTAATCCTTGTAGTGAGTGTTAGGCCAATGACTTCCAAATCAGTTGGCTTTAGGGCATTAGGTGTAAAACACCCATCGAGCTTACTGACTCAAGTTAAATAGGCTATGGATTGAAATTTAGCTTCTTTTTTTTTAACATTGCCCACTTTTTGATATGAATATCATTACTTACTTAGGCAATGAGATCCGATTACTCGGTAGAAAATCAATATTTTTTTTTTAATAGAAGGAACCATATGCATCAACATATACCACTTATACTCATAAAAGGTCGACTCTCTTTAGATATTAATAGAAAGGCTAGAAATGCTCAAAAAAAAAAAATTATTCTAGACTCAATCTTTTATTAAATTTTATCAATATGCAGTCCCTTAATACTTCCACAACTTCTCTAAAGTGTGCATCAGATGCTACTAAAATATCTAATATTACTCAAGTTTGACGTATAGTCAAATATATGAATATCAATAAATTTATGAGTACAAAGATTCAAAGTAAAGTTCCAAGTTTATTTATCCCTCACCCCCCAACTTATTCTATGGTGACTTCAATGAGGTAAGAAAATAACAATCCAATAGGTAAAAAGGGAGGAATACACATGATTTGATGTATCCTTGGTTCAGCAGGTGTCTTCATATGTTCTTTTTGATTCTTCCCTCCAACTTATTCAACATTGACTGAAGTAAAACCTAAATAAACTAAAATAAAAAATTTAAAATGCAAGGATCTGGGTTGCTTCCTAGGAGTGCTAAGTTTAAAGTCTTCAGCCAGACTAACTCAGAAAATAGATCAATCAGGATATGTTGGTTCAAAGAGAACCATGGCTTCCCCAATAACTTCAATGGATAATTTTAAGAATGATTTTAATCGTTAACCATTCACTTTAAACACAGCACCATTGCTTGGATTTTTAATTTCCATAGCTCCATGTGAGAAAACTTCTTAAACTAAGAATGGTCCTATCCATCTAGATCTCAGCTTTCTAGAAAAGAGGTGTAATCTAGAATTATACAAAAAAACTTTTTGTCCAAGAGTAAAAAATTTTCTAAGAATTGTTTGATCATGAAACACTTTTGTTCGTCCTTGTATACCCTGATATTTTCGTAAGCTTCATTTCTAAGTTCTTCTAATTCATTAATCTGAAGCTTTCTATAGTTTCCAACTACGTCCAAGTCTATATTTAATTTTTTGATGGCCCACATGGCTTTGTGTTCTAGCTCAATAGGCAAGTGACAAGATTTTTCAAACACAATCCTATAAGAAGACATTGCTAGGTTGGTTTTAAAGATCGTGTGGTATACCCAGAGTGCATCTACAAGTTTTAAGGATCAATTCTTTCTATTAGTATTAATAGTTTTCAACGGGATCTATTTAATTTATCTGTTGGATACTTCTACTTGTCCACTAGTTTGAGGATGATATGGTGTGGCCAACTTATGGATGACATTATACTTTTTTAATAAAGTAGCAGAGGATCGATTGCAAAAGTATGTCCTTCGATCACTAATGATTGCTCTAGGAGTATCAAAATAGGAGAGAATATTTTTTTTAAGAAATTTAATGATCACTTTGCTATCTATTGATCTACAAGAAATAGCTTTTACCCACTTAGAGACATAATCGACAGCTACTAAAATATATTCATTTTCAAAGAAGTTTGAAAATGGTTCCATAAAATCAATCCCCCATACATCAAAAATTTCAACCATCAAAATTGGATTAAGTGGCATCATGTTTCTCTTAGTGATTCGACCATCGAGCACAACTTCTATAGTACTCGTGTGCATCTCTAAATAAATTGGGCCAATAAAATCCATATTGGAGGACTTTTGCGGCAGTCTTTTTGGATGCGAAGTGACCACCACATGCCTGATCATGACAAAAAGATAAAATACTTCTAACCTTATTGTCTGGGACATACCTCCTAATGATTTGATCTGGATACTGTTTAAATAGGTATGGGTCATTCCAAATGAAATACTTCACTTGGGCGAAGAATTTGTGCTTGTCCTGAGTGGTCCAGTAGGAAGGAACTTTACCAATGGCTAAATAGTTGATAATATCAGCATATCATGATTCAATGGACATAGACATGAGTTGTTCATCAGAAAAAAATTCATTAACAGGTGGTTCACTAGATGGTGCGACTATGATTTGAGATAAGTGATCGGCTACTGCATTCTCTGCTCCTTTCTTATCCTTTATTTCTAGGTCAAATTTTTAAAGGAGCAAGATCCATTGAATTAAGCGCGCTTTAGCATCTTTCTTTGCTAAGAGATGTCTAATGGTTGAGTGGTCAGTATACATAATGATGTGGGACCCAACCAAATAGGATCTAAATTTTTCAAGGGCAAAGACAATGGCTAGGAACTCCTTTTCAGTAGTAGTGTAATTAAGCTATGCATCATTTAAGATTTTACTGGCATAGTAAATAACTCTAGACAGCTTATCAATTTTTTGATCTAAAATTGTGCCTATAGTATGATCAGACACATCGCACATGAGTTCAAAGGGTATATTCTAGATAGGTGGGTGAATAATGGGAGCTAAAACAAGTGCCTTTTTAAGAAACTCAAAAGATTATAGGCACTCGGGGGTAAACTCGAATTTTAATTCCTTTGTTAACAAGTTTGTTAATGGGTGAGCCACTTTGCTAAAATTGGCTATGAACCTTCTATAGAATTCAACATGTCCTAAAAATGAATGAATTTTCTTAACAAATTTGGGTGGTGGAAGACTAGCAATCAGGTCTACTTTGGCCTTGTCTACTTCAATTCCTTTTTGTGAACCTTCTATAGAACTATGCCCTCTCTAACCATGAATTGGCATTTCTCCCAATTAAGATCTAAGTGCTTCTCTTTACATTTTTCTAGGATATGTCTCAAATGATCTAAACATTCGGAGAAGGTAGGGCCAAAGATAGAAAAGTCATCCATAAAAATTTTGAAAAATCGTTCAAACATATCAGAAAAAATGCTGATCATACATCTTTGAAAGGTTGTTGGTGCATTGCATAACCCAAAGAGCATGCGCCTATAGGCAAAGGTTCCGAATGGATAGATGAATGTAGTTTTTTCTTAGTCTTCAGGGGCTATGGGGATCTGGTTATGGCCAGAGTATCCATTAAGAAAATAGTAGAACTCTTGTCCGACTAATTTTTTCAATATTTGATCAATAAATGGTAAAGAAAAATTATCTTTCCTTATTGCCGCATTCAATTTTCTATAATTTATATAGACCCTCCATCCTATTTGGATCCTAGTCGGGATAAGTTCATTTTTCTCATTCTGAACCACTGTTACCTCGGACTTTTTGGGTACCACTTGAACCGGACTTACCCAAGAACTATCTGAGATGGGGTAAATTATTTCATTATCAAGTAACTTCAAAATCTCTTTCTTGACTACATCTTTCAAAGCTGGATTGAGTCTTCTCTGAGCATCTCTAGTTGGTTTGTTCCCTTCTTCTAGGTGTATCTTATGTTGAACTATGGAGGAACTTATTCTCTTAATATCTACCATGGTCCAGTCTATTGCTTCTTAATTTTTTTTTAGGACTGCTAATAACTCCTCCTCTTGTTTAGGATTTAAGTCTGATGCAATAATAACAGGCAAGATTTCTGCTGGACCTAAGTATGTATACTTGAGGTGCTTGGGGAGGGGTTTTAGTTCTAATTTGGATGCCTCTTCTATTGATGGCTTGGATGATGATTTAGCCATTTTCATGAGTGGTTCAGTGGGAGGCTCCCATCTTTGGCTAGTCCTATAATCAATAGGTATTTCAGCGATGTCTTCATGTTCATGGTTTAACCAAATCCTTGACTCTAGATCGATTTCTTCATCACTAATGTCAATGGATTCGTAAATTTCATCTTGGATTACATATACATTAGCATGCTGGATAGATTTTTGTTCCAGATTAAATATATTTAACTCAATGGTCATATTCCCAAAAGATAACTTCATATGTCCATTTCTATAATTGATTTCAGCATTAGCGATTGCTAGAAAAGATCTTCCTAAAATAACTGGGATATAAC
Organism: Cocos nucifera; assembly: GCA_006176705.1. Taxonomy (NCBI): domain Eukaryota; kingdom Viridiplantae; phylum Streptophyta; class Magnoliopsida; order Arecales; family Arecaceae; genus Cocos; species Cocos nucifera. The sequence continues at coordinate 872,287 of QRFJ01001289.1, read as the reverse complement.
CCTTGGGATTTGAAATTGGTTTAGTCTCTAAAGTGATGAAGTCTATAAGAAAGATAAAATTGCCAACCTTGATTAAAATATCTTCAACTATTTCCTTGGGGATCCTAAAAGATCGGTCTGTCAATTGTAACGTGATTCCTGTTTACAGAAGTTTTTCCAATCCTAATTGCTCGTAGACTAAATAGGGCAAAATATTTACCCTAACTCCTAAGTCTAGCAAGGCCTTCTCGATGTTGATTGCTCCGATAACACATGAAATTGTCAAAGATCCTGGATCCTTATATTTTATTGGTACATAACTTGACAAGTAAGAGCTCATGCTTGCGACTAAGAACGCTCTCTTGGGTACATTGGTGGTTCTCTTCTTAGTGCAAAGATCTTTTAAAAATTTAGCATAGGTTGGTACTTGCTGGATCATGTCTAGCAGAGGGATATTTTTCTAGAGTTGTTTGAACACCTCTAACATTTTATCCAAATATTTTGATTATTTTTTTAGACCTTACTCGATTTGGAAAAGGAGCTCTAAGAGTTGTGGGTATAGGGCTGGATGTATTATCAATTTTAGGAGCTTGAGTTTATAAGGTAGATTGTTCGTAAAGTTGTTCGACTGATGAGTTCTCTCTATTATCAGATGTACCTACCTTGTTATCCACTTGTTTCCTCGATCTTAAAGTTTGAATGGCATTCACATGATTGACTTGATTTTCATGTTGGGGTCGTGAACCATTTTGGTTTCTCGAGTTGGGCTCAGGTTGGCTTGGCAGCCTACCTCGTTCTTGCTCATTCATGGTAGAGGCTAGCTGACTAACCTACATTTCTAGATGGACTATGGCCTGGGTGTTAGCATTTAAGAGTTAGCCCATCATTTGCATGAAATTACTCAATATAGCATTGGTGTCAGCATTGGATTTGGCTAGGACTTCCAGACTTTTCTCTAAAGAACTAAGTTTCTTTTTAGGATTATTGAAGCCTGGTGGGTTGTTTAACATAGGGTTGGGCCTTGGGTTTTGCTAGTTGAAACTAGGACCGCCTACATTTGGATTCTATGACCATGAGAAGTATGGAAGATTCCTCCATCCTGGGTTATATGTGTTAGATATATGTGCCATAGAAGTCAGAATTGGCCGACACTTGTAATACACTTCTAGGGGCAAAATTATAATTATGACTATAATAAATAAAATGGATTATTTTCTATCACATATGTGTATTTAGTGTCTGTGATACGTCCTTTGAGTTAATGGTAATGATAACTCATATTTTTAAGAGTTAAAAATCTAAGACATGAATAATCATTATTAACTCATAAAATGCTTCTGACCATAGGATCATCACAAGGATGGTGATTGATCCGGAAGGTTGGTGTACAATCACTTCTCTTTAGTAGATGAGTCTTGAGTCTATGGTGTGGAGACACCGGAGTGAGAGTACAGGTACTCGTTAGAGAACGAGGGCACTGAGCGTGACCACCTCGAGTAGTCATTAGGAAGTCTACCTTCTCGTCAATGACTGACTCGATGCTGCAGTAGTGTGTCTGGTTCTTTGACCTGAGGTGCATCGACAGTTCACCTTGAGGGTGTTATAGTTTGACTACACCATTACTCGGTCTCCTAGCCATATGGAATCCTGAGGTGTATGTTGGCTATAGCATGTTCATTGTAGGAACTGGATAGCATCAAGATGGAATCTATCTACCTCGGTGGTAGAGGAGCAGCCCTATGATGATCATGAGAATCAAGTCCAGAAGCCCATGGCCATGGCAGAGTGAAATAATAGAAAGAGTTTCTATTTAGATTTTCACATCGGACTTGAATCGAATGATTACATCATATGACAGAGACTAGGGATTGACGAGTTCACCTTAACCCTAATCTGATCGGGGCTCAAGATAGAAGAACTTAATCACACAGGTAGCTGCACCAAGAGGTTCGCATTCAGCTCTGATGGGTTGCCACCATATACTGCTAGGTGTCACTGGTGGATTTTGGGAGCAATTAGAATGATTTAGATGATCGATCATTCTAGCTGTTCGAATCAGAAGAGTTCTGATCCATCGAAAGGAGTTTCGATGATGTCGATGATAGAGATCATGACATATCCCATTACCATACAGAACTGAACCTAACTGGGTCACACAAATAAGGGTTTGAATCTGGTGATCATCAATTGAACTGATCTAGTTCAATTGATCTGAATGAGATTCAATTAGGTTCAAGAAAATCGTGCTAGCACTCGATTGAACCTAACGTTCTTCTTTTACTATCATAAATAAGTTGTCCTGACTGAGCCAAAGGAGTTTGTGCTCAATTCAGAGGCCTTCATATGGTCTGACTGGAGGTTGTCCAAGTCAGAAAAGGTTGTCTTATTTTGTAAGACATTACCTGCCATTTTTGGTCACCTGCCATTTCTCGTTCTTTGACTTTGGTCAAAAGTCTACCTTTGACTGGTCAAATGTTGACCATTGACACTTTGACTTCTATTCCACGTGTCACGCACCTATTGGAGAGCTGGTGGGGGCCTGTCCCCCTGCCAGAACCTGGCAAGGAAGAGGGTGCATGCCACCCTTGGCGTGTGCCCAAGCTGGAGGCGCCTAGGAGTCCCTGTTGGATAGGGACTCCATCTCCTTTTTGGATTCCAATTAGAGTTCTCCTAAGAACCAACTTTGACTGGTCTTAGGCACCCTCTAAGGAGGAATCCAGGGGACTCTATTTCCACCAATCAGATTTAGATCTGATTTCACAAAGAGTTGTGATTGGTTGGGAAGAAGAGGAGTTGGATCACAGTTAGTCTATAAATAAGACCCTGCGCCCAACTCAAAGAGTAATCTGAATTAATTGAGATCTCCATGCCCCAAGGCCTTATCTCCTCTCCTCCTCCATGCCAAAGCATCTTCTCCCTCTCCTCTCCATGTTCCAAAAGGGTTTTGGACCTTGGTTGGTGCAATCTAGACAAGAGAAAGGCGAGTGAAAGCTAGAAGGCTGCGCTGCTGCAAAGGACGACTGCTGATCTTCAAAAGAAATTTTGAAGATCCTCCAGATCAGATCCAGATCTAATTTTTGGAGATGTGATAGAGAAGAAGAGGATCTCTAGATCCAGCCTGAGTGGATACCGGATAGAGGCCAGGCACTTGCATGGCTTGATCCAGAACCTTCCGCTGCTTATAGGATCATCAACGGATAATAGGATTACCCACTTCAAGGTAAATTAAATTCTGATTTAATTTATCTAATTTTATTTTAATTTATTAAAATAATAATAATTAGATCTAAAATATCTTAGATCTAATCTAGATTAAAGAGAAAAATTTTTGAAATATATCTCTTGATCTGATCAGATCTGAACGAACCTGGATCCGAAAAATCAGGATTTTCTTCAACTGGTATCAGAGCCAAGGTTCTAAAAGTATTTAGATCTAATTTTTAAATTTATTTTAATTAAAAATAAGTAATTTTAGATGTCACATGAGATGTGATCAGATCTAAAATTAAAAAAAAAAAATTAAATAATTTGGATCTAAGATTAGAAAATATGCATGACTAGTTCTAAAATAGAATAGTTCTATAGAATAGTCTTGCATGTTTTTAATTTAATTTGATTAAATCATATTTTAGATTGATTTATTTACTATTTTTTGATATTATAATGGTTATAATAATATCTAAAAAATAGTCAAATAAAATTATTTAATTTTTAAATATCATATGAGATATGATTGATGCATGTCTAGACTAGTTGTAGAATAGTTCTACATAATTATCTAGATTAGAATTTATTTTGATTAGATCAATTTAAATCTAATTTTTTAGATTATTATGAGATAATTTAGATCTGAAAATATGCATGATTCGATACATGAGATGTATGCAAAATATGCCATGATTAGATCTAATTTGTATATGAGATATATGATATAGATCTAAAACTATTTTGTAGTATTGCATGTTCCTGATTAAGGCGTTCCTCTTGGCCGTCCGATCATAAGAACGAAGAAGGGTTTAAAAGCCCTCTCTTTCCATTCGATGGAATGTTCTTATGATGTGTAGGGGTGCTGCACGTTCGTCCTTAATCAGAAATCTAAAACTTACTTTCTGCAAAATCCTAGATCCTGAAACCCTAGAATTTATTATGCATATTTTATTTATGAACCCTACTTAATTAAAAATTAAGATTATAAAATATTAATTAGGATCTAAAATTAAGAATTTTAGATCTAAGACATATTCATAATACTGGGTTCGGGCTTGGGTAGCTCAATTAGGTCTAAGCGGTTGATCAAACCGAATCAAGAGTTGGTTAGATGGGATCAACAATGCTTAAATTGACCAGCCTAATAGGATTAAGTCTGGATCAAGATCGAGTCACGATCAAGCAAGACCTAATTAGGCTCAGAGGTTAGAGTTTGGATTGTAGGCTAACCCAATTGGTTCTGACTCAATAATTTGGTGTCTAAGGTAAGTTTGGCACATACGACCGACTGGATTTTTAATTGGAAGCTACTCGACCTGAATGCATTCTTGTACGAGTTAATGGCATATTCCTTCCACCGATCTCACTTACCTGGCCATATCTGTTGATACAGTTCTGATCTGAGGTGGTCAATAATCCGAGCTAACCCATGCCACTAGGTTAGTCATAATTATTATGACTATGATAAGTCTAGTTTAATGAGATCTGAATCAATTCTCCCTAAGAAAAGATTAAGTTTGAGGTCTTCCACCATTGTAGATGTGCGGGCCCTTTCCGGGGTTGATTGTTCTCGGCTGGATATAGTGGCTCAGTTGCATCGGAAAAGATGCAACCATGTCTATTAGGCATTGGATGCTATGGGCTGGAGGATGAGTTGGGCTCAATATTCTAGATACGGTGAGAGACTCAATTAGAAATCCAGTCTATGCAAATGGTGGGTCTGACTTAACTAAGGAGTGGATCAATATTTCGGATACGGTGAGATTCATGAATTAGAGACCAAGTTTGGGTGCACCATGATTAGAGAATCATTGAACAAGAGTTGTTCACTCATTGGCTAACCCATCACCAATAACTGTTAGGTGAGGTGATGAGTCAGTTGGTGAGACCGCACCACCCACTAGAAATCATTAATCGTGGAGATTTTCGCATCTCTACAGAGGGAGTGTAGGGATCCAAGAAAATAGTGGGAAGCTAATTTATTTAAAAATAAAATTTTTAAATAAATTGGTCAAGTCATAATTACAGTATCTAACTAGAATCTTTGACTCTCTAAAGAAAAATGTCTGCGTCCAATCCATTAGCACGTATCCTGAACACACATAGACTGATCGGACCTAATTATAAAGATTGGCTCAGGAACTACAAAATTATTTTGGATTTTGAGAAGTTAACCCATGTTTTGGATCAGGACCCTCCCACCTTACCAGCCGTCCATCTATTGAACAGAGAGCATCTCTGAAAAAATGGATAGACGAAGATAATAAGGCCAGATATTACATGTTGGGCTCGATGTCTGATGAGCTCCAGCACCAACATGAAGATATCGGGACTGCTCGCCAAATGTTGGCTCACCTACAGGAGATGTTTGGTGAACAGAGTTACGCAGCCAAAGTATCAAGTCACGAAATGACTTTTTAAGGCTAAGATGCATGATGGGCAGTCAGTCCAAGATCACTGTCTGACAATGATCAAGGACATGGAAGAGCTTGAGAAGCTCGGTGTGAAGTTAGACTTGGACCTACAGAATGATATTATTCTGCAATCCTTGACTGATGCATATGGGCAATTCATCATGAATTACCACATGCATAAACTTCAAAATTTCTTGGCCGAATTAATGAATATGCTGGTTACCGCTGAGCTTTCTATGAAAGGTTCTAAAGGATTCAGTTCTTGCTATGGAACTGGACTTCTTCCAAAAGAAAGTCTTATGGAAAGAAAAAGAAGTCTGCGAAAAAGCAGAAAGTGGAAGGAACAAAGAAGAAGAAGGCAGAGCCGAAAAAAAAGGTCGATGTCAAAGGAAAAGTGTTTCCATTGCAACAGCGACGGCCATTGGAAGCGGAACTGCCCTACTTACCTGGCCACCCTGAAGAACAAGAAGGAAGGTCCTTCTGGAGGTATGCTCGTTATTGAGTCTAACCTTACGATTTCTTCTGCATCCAGTTGGGTGCTTGACTCTGGTTCTAGTGCTCATCTGTGCACTTCCATGCAGGATCTTGAGGATAGCAGGAGGTTGAGGGATGGAGACATGATCCTACGCATCGATAATGGAGCAAGAGTTGCTGCAGTAGCCGTGGGAACATATCCTCTTCGATTACCATCTGGTTTAGACTTAGTTTTGAAAGACTGTTATTATGTGCCTGCAGCTAGCAGGAATTTGATTTCTGTTTCATGCTTAGCACAAGAAGGCTATGTGATTACCTTCTTTAAGGACCATTGTAACATTCTTTATGAAAGAAATAAAATTGCAAATGTTTTCCTTATTAATGGTCTTTATCAGCTACATATTGATGTACCTATTCTAACTATCGAGCAAAACGTGAATGCCAAACGACCTAGGGATAGTCCAAATGACAGATATCTATGGCACCTGAGATTAGGTCATATAGCAGAAGATAGGATCAACAAATTGGAGAAAAATGGGCTATTGAGTCCATTGACTTTCCGAGTCATATCCAACTTGTGAATCTTGTCTTCAAGGCAAAATGACCAAACTCCCTTTTGTTGGACATGGGGAGAGGGCCACAGATCTCCTTGCCCTAGTACATACTGATGTGTGCGGCCCATTTGATGTGCCGGCTAGAGGCAATTTTGTCTACTTCATTATCTTTACCGATGATCTATCTAGGTATGGGTATGTGTATCTTATGAGACACAAGTCTGAAGCTTTTGAAAAGTTCAAAGAATTCAGACATGAAGTAGAAAAATAAACTAAAAAACCATTAAGATTCTTCGATCAGATCGAGGAGGTGAATACCTTAGCCGAAAATTCCTAGACTATCTCAAAAAAAATGGCATAGTCTCTCAATGGACTCCACCAGGAACACCTCAACTCAATGGGGTTTCAGAATGGAGAAATCGGACTCTATTGGATATGGTTCGATCCATGATGAGCTTCACAGACCTCTCCTGATTTTCTTTGGGGACATTCATTATTAACTTCAATTTATCTACTGAATAGGGTTCCCTCTAAAGACCGTATTCCTACCACACCGTATGAGATATGGCACGGTAAGAAACCAAGTCTGAGTCATCTCAGAATTTGGGGTTGTCCGGCTCATGTCAAAAGACAACAAATGGAACAAGTTAGAGTTTAGGTCCTTTAGAGCTCGATTCATAGGATATCCTAAAGAGTCATTAGGATACTATTTCTACATTCCAGAAGACCACAATGTGATTGTGAGTCGACATGCCATCTTTCTTGAAAAATAGTTTATTCAAGATAGCGGCATTGGAAAGCAGATTAAGCTTGATGAGAAAGTCTCACAAGTACAATGAGCTAAGGACCAATTGGAACCAAATCAGGTTGAGCCAATAAGAACACTACCTCCTCCACCTCGTAGATCGAAAAGAGTTTTCCATCCCTCCTGAAAGATACTTAGGTATTATTTCAGAGGAAGTAGAGGAAAATGTTCCTCATAGGTAATGGTGCTCATGGTGATGATCCCAAAACCTACAACGAGGCGATATCAGATATCGACTCCGAGAAATGGCTAGAGGCAATGCAGTCAGAAATTGACTCGATGCACTCAAACCAAGTCTGGACCTTGGTAGATCCACCAGAAGGTATAGTACCTATTGGGTGTAAATGGATCTTCAAGAGAAAGATTGGTGCAGATGGGAATGTGGAGACATTCAAGGCTAGACTAGTGGCAAAAGGTTATAGTCAATGCGAAGGCATTGACTATCAGGATACCTTTTCTCCAGTGGCTATGCTAAAATCCATCCGCACATTGCTTGCCATTGCAGCCTATTTCGATTATGAAATATGGCAAATGGACGTGAAAATGGCGTTCTTAAATGGATATCTTGAGGAAGATATCTATATGGAACAGCCGCTAGGTTTCACATCCAGTGATACTGATCACAAGGTTTGCAAGCTGCAAAGGTCCATATATGGACTTAAGCAAGCATCTCGGAGCTGGAACACTCATTTCAATGATGTGATCAAAAAGTTTGGTTTCATCAAAAATGAAGAGGAACCATGTGTTTTCAAAAAGGTCAGTGGGAGCGCTGTTGTCTTCCTCGTATTGTACGTGGATGACATCCTCCTTATTGGGAATGATATTCCCATGTTGACAACAGTCAAATTATGGTTGTCCAAGGAATTCTCCATGAAAGACCTAGGTGAAGCATCCTTTATTCTAGGAATTAAGGTCTATAGGGATAGACCGAATAGGATGCTAGGACTTTCACAGAAGATGTACATAGAGGAAAGTACTAAAGAGGTTTAGTATGGAAAACTCTAAGAGGGGATTAATACCCTTCAGACATGGTATTCATCTTTCCAAGAAGATGTGCCCTAGCACACCTGAGGAAATAGAACGCATGAGCAAGATCCCTTATGCTTCTGCAATAGGGAGCCTCATGTATGCCATGCTATGTACACGACCTGATATAGCCCATGCTGTGAGTGTCACAAGCAGATATCAGTCAAATCCAGGTGAAGAACACTGGACTTCTGTGAAATGTATCCTTAAGTACTTGAGAAGAACTAAGGATATGATGTTGGTCTTTGGTAATGGAGAACTCCAAGTCCAGGGATACACAGACTCGGATTTCATGTCCGATATAGATGATCGAAAGTCGACATCTGGAAGTCTGTTTGTGTGCAATGGTGGTGCTGTCAGCTGGAAGAGTTCCAAGCAAACTGTGATAGCAGATTCCACCATGGAAGCAGAATATATCGCTGCATCAGAGGCTGCGAAGGAAGCATTCTGGTACAAGAAGTTTGCTGCAGAAATTGGAGTAATGCCATCAGATGCCATTCCTCTATACTGCGACAACAATGGCGCCATAGCCCTTGCTAAGGAGCCGAGGTCTCACCAAAAAAATCCAAGCACATTGAGCGGCGATACCACCTCATCCGCGATTACCTCGAGAAGGGTTACGTCGAGGTCAAGAGAGTCAACTCCACAGATAATGTGGCAGACCCACTTACAAAGCCGTTGGGCCAGCAGAAGATCGAAGCCCACCTTGAGAAGATGGGACTTAGACTTGTAGCCAATTGGCTTTAGGACAAGTGGGAGATTGTTAGATATATGTGCCCTAGAAGCCAGAATTGGCTGACACTTGTAATACACTTCTAGGGGCAAAATTATAATTTTGACTATAATCAATAAAATGGGTTATTTTCTATCACATATGTGTATTTAGTGTCTGTGATACATCCTTTGAGTTAATGGTAATGATAATTCATATTTTCAAGAGTTGAAAATTTAAGACATGAATAATCATTATTAACTCATAAAATGCTCCCGACCATAGGATCATCACGAGGATGGTGATTGATCCGGAAGGTTGGTGTACAATCGCTTCTCTTTAGTAGATGAGTCTTGAGTCTACGGTGTGGAGACACCGGAGCGAGAGTACAGGTACTCGTTAGAGAACGAGGGCACTGAGCGTGACCACCTCGAGTAGTCATTAGGAAGTCTACCTTCTCGTCAATGACTGACTCGATGCTGCAGTAGTGTGTCTGGTTCTTTGACCTGAGGTGCATCGGCAGTTCACCTTGAGGGTGTTATAGTTTGACTACACCATTACTCGGATCTCCTAGCCATATGGAACCCTGAGGTGTATGTTGGCTATAGCATGTTCATTGTAGGAACTGGATTGCATCAAGATGGAATCTATCTACCTCGGTGGTAGAGGAGCAGCCCTATGATGATCATGAGAATCAAGTCCAGAAGCCCATGGCCATGGCAGAGTGAAATAATAGAAAGAGTTTCTATTTAGATTTTCACATTGGACTTAAAATCGAATGATTACATCATATGACAGAGACTAGGGATTGACGAGTTCACCTTAACCCTAATCTGATCGGGGCTCAAGATAGAAGAACTTAATCACACAGGTAGCTGCACCAAGAGGTTCGCATTCAGCTCTGATGGGTTGCCACCATATACTGCTAGGTGTCACTGGTGGATTTTGGGAGCAATTAGAATGATTTAGATGATCGATCATTCTAGCTGTTCGAATCAGAAGAGTTCTGATCCATCGAAAGGAGTTTCGATGATGTCGATGATAGAGATCATGACATATCCCATTACCATACAGAACTGAACCTAACTGGGTCACACAAACAAGGGTTTGAATCTGGTGATCATCAATTGAACTGATCTAGTTCAATTGATCTGAATGAGATTCAATTAGGTTCAAGGAAAATCGTGCTAGCACTCGATTGAACCTAACGTTCTTCTTTTACTATCATAAATAAGTTGTCCTGACTGAGCCAAAGGAGTTTGTGCTCAATCAGAGGCCTTCATATGGTCTGACTGGAGGTTGTCCAAGTCAGAAAAGGTTGTCTTATTTTGTAAGACATTACCTGCCATTTTTGGTCACCTGCCATTTCTTGTTCTTTGACTTTGGTCAAAAGTCTACCTTTGACTGGTCAAATGTTGACCATTGACACTTTGACTTTCTGTCCACATGTCATGCACCTATTGGAGAGCTGGTGGGGGCCTGTCCCCCTGCCAGAACCTGGCAAGGAAGAGGGCGCACGCCACCCTTGGCGTGTGCCCAAGTTGGAGGCGCCTAGGAGTCCCTGTTGGACAGGGACTCCATCTCCTTTTTGGATTCCAATTAGAGTTCTCCTAAGAACCAACTTTGACTGGTCTTAGGCACCCTCTAAGGAGGAATCCAGGGGACTCTATTCCCACCAATCAGATTTAGATCTGATTTCACAAAGAGTTGTGATTGGTTGGGAAGAAGAGGAGTTGGATCACAATTAGTCTATAAATAAGACCCTGCGCCCAACTCAAAGAGTAATCTGAATTAATTGAGATCTCCATGCCCCAAGGCTGCCTCTCCTCTCCTCCTCCATGCCAAAGCATCTTCTCCCTCTCCTCTCCACGTCCAAAAGGAGTTTTGGACCTTGGTTGGTGCAATCTAGATCAAGAGAAAGGCGAGTGAAAGCTAGAAGGCTGCGCTGCTGCAAAGGACGACTGCTGATCTTCAAAAGAAGTTTTGAAGATCCTCCAGATCAGATCCAGATCTGATTTTTGGAGACGTGATAGAGAAGAAGAGGATCTCTAGATCCAATCCGAGTAGATATCGATAGAGGCCAGGCACTTGCGTGGCTTGATCCAGAATCTTTTGCTGCATACAGGATCATCAATGGGTAATAGGATTATCCACTTCAAGATAAATTAAATTTGATTTAATTTATCTAATTTTATTTTAATTTTTAAAATAATAATAATCAGATCTGAAATATCTTAGATTTGATCTGGATCAAAGAAAAAAAATTTTAAAATATATCTCTTGATCTGATCAGATCTGAACGAACTTGGTCCAGAAAATCAGAATTTTCCTTCAATATGTGGGTGCATAAGGATTGTTCATTGATTTTTGGTATGCGGCATTTACCTGTGCGAAGCCATTCTCTGTTGGGTTTATCAGGAGAGGACAATCTTCAAGGATATGGTTTGGTGCACTGCACCTGCTGCACATGGGTGCAGACACATGATTCACACTAGTTGGTCTCTGCAGTTCTAAGGCCTCTAACCTACGTGTTAGGATTACAATTTTAGTCGTGGCTAGAAAAGTTTGAACTTGGTACATTCCACCTCTTGAAGGTGTTGGTCTTTCTAGTTCCCTAGTCATTTTCCATTATAAACTCTTTTTGGCTAAGTCTTCTATAAATTGGCTGGCCTCATTGGGTTCTTTATACATAAATTGACCTTGGCACATGGATTCTAGCATGGTTCTAAAATTTGAATATAGCCTCTCATAAACTATTTGGCATAGCCTCCAGGTCTCTATTCTATGGTGTGGACATTGGATCAAGAGGTTCTTAAAATGATCAAAATACTTCCAAAATAATTCACCAGTTAGTTGGTAGAATTGGTTGATCTTATTTCTAACTCTAGCTGTCTTATGATGGAAAAAGTATTTTTTAAGGAATACTCTTACAAAGCCCTCCCTAGTCGTGATAGATTAATTTGGTAGGCTGTATAGCCACTTTTTTGGCATTATCCTTAAGAACGAAATTGATTAGTTTTAATTTGATCTCATCCTCAGAAAGTTGTTGCAGCCTCACGGTTGTGCAAACCTCTTCAAATTCTTTAATGAATATATATGGATTCTCTACTTCAGTAAATTTTGGAAGCATATTAATCACTTGAGATTTAATTTCAAAGTTATTTACAGTAGGTTGAGGCAACCTGATGCAAGAAGGCTGGACAAACCTAAGTGGATAATAAAAATCTTTAAGGATTTGGGGTTGATTGATTTCTTCCATTTTAGGAACTTTAAGACTTGATACAGGAATCGAGTCAATTCTAACTAGTCGATCCAAAATTCTTCTCCACGAAGGAAGTGAAGAATTCACTTTATTTTATATATATTTTTATTATTTTTATTATTTTTATTTTTTATTTTTTTGTTATTTTTTTTAAATAAGAGAGAAGAGGAAGATAGATTAGTTAAGATTTTTTTTTTGAATTTTTTTTCAAACACTTATCAAGCAATTATCTATCCTAGATTATCTTAAATCTAGACAGCTCCTAACTATCTAGGTCGCCTTGAAGCCCTCCAAGTCAGAAACTAACTAGCCAACTAGCTAGATAAGGATAAGATTGGTGGGAGTTCCTTCGTTACTTTTCTTAGACACCAATTAGATTGATCAAGTAAGCGAACGAAATCAATTAAAGAACCACCTTTCTTCGGGCTCGTGTCCTTGAATCTCTTTCCTAGACACCAGTCAACTAGCCAATCCTGTCCTAGTCTAACTCTTTCGAATGTCTTATCCTAATGAGCTTGGATGTCCCTAGGGTTGACGTCTAATTGATTTTATTTAAGATTAGGATGAATGCAAATGAGAAAACTTGTTTATAAGTTAAGGAAGGATAATGAAATCCTCACCTTATCTTGTTTAGATTTGTGTCCTTAAAGTAGTTTAGATATGCTTATGCACAACTAATAAGAACAAACAAGTTTTAAAAAAAATAATATTGAACTAAGATCAAATTAGAAAGCTAAAAGAAAAGAAAAAGGTTAGATTATATACCTAATTTCAAGCACTCACCAATTTTCTACAAAGCAAGATAAAAAAAAAAAAATTAGAAAGGTCAGACTAAAATTAAACTAAAAGCACGAAGAACAAAAATTTAGAACATAATTTAAAACATGCCAATTGCCCGACAATGGTGCTAAAAACTTAATATCTCTTAAATTAACTGCAAGCATGTGGTATGCAAAGTAGCACGTTTGGTGAGTACAGAAAGATCCCATGAGGAATTATGTTTGAATGATGTTCCAACTTTGCTCAGACGAGCTTCAATAAAGAGTTTGGAAGTGGATGTTTGTACTTACTACTAAATAGTAAATTAATTATGGAGAATAATAATTTAAAGATCTAGGGCTTTTGAATCCACTAGACCAATGACTTAGAGATCATTTCTAAGATTTCTTTTATAATGTTCTTTGATCAAGGTGTAATGCATGGATAAGCATTCATCCTAATTAAAAAATTCTTCTTTCAACTGTTTCTCTTGTGTTATCCAAGTATGGACTATGAAGGGACTCTGACCCAATAATAATCCATCAAAATTTTTTATAAGAAAGAAGAAAAATGATTTAAAAAGATTTAGGCCTTCTACCTATTATCTTTCTTATAATGAATCAAGCATGAACTATAAAGAAATTGAAATCCAATGATAGTCCATCAAATCTCTTGGCAAGAAGCTTGAAGGAAGAAGAACTAAAAAGATAAAGCCAAGGAGAAATTTTAAAAATTACTTTTAATCATGGTTTAGCTTCATCACAAATTCTAGAAGATTGCTTAGCAAGATATGATTTAAATTAAAATTTAAAAATTATTTAAAATTAAATTCTACACTACTTGTTGAAATTTAAATTATAGAAAATAAAAAAGATGCAAAAATTAAATAAGCAGAATAAGAAAATTAAACCATCTTATGTGTTGAATTTAAATTGCATAAATTAAATTGTACAAGCGATAATTAAAGAAAAATTAAAATAAAATTTTATTATTAAAATAAAAATTTAATATAAAACTGACTCCTAAGCCATAACAAGGCTTAGAGCTAAAAAAAGAAAATAAAAAGAATAGATTTTCCTCTGGCACACTTTTCCTGGCTAACTCTCCTTTTCGTATATTGGAAGGGTAGAAGAAAATAAAAAAAAATGGATAAAAATTTTATGGATAGGTATTTCTATTTGTCACACGGGCCCCTACAAGAGTTGTGGTATAGAGAGATATCTTGAGGTAAAAAAGGCACTGGACTTTATTTATAGGTGTTAGGAGGGAAGAGGTTTTCCAGATTTTTAGATGTGGGACTAATAAAAAGATGCATTCTAAGAGAATGGATGGTTGAGATGGAAAAATAAAATAAATAGATGGATGAGATGAAAGGAAAAAGAAAAAATAGGGTAAGAATGAGAGTTGCCATTAAATCCAAATTCTTTCTCTCTAAAGATTTTTTTTCCTTCTTTGCGCATTACCATCTTCGCATCGTGCCCAGCTGTTATTTCCGTATTTGCATGCATGACCCCGCATTTGGCCTCTTGTTCCATGCATGTTCAAGGCCTCCCATGTTTTTCATTTAAAAACCGATCCAAAAGTTTAAGAAACCGAGGGTCCCATGCTACTTGCGCACGCATCTACGTGTTCCACTAAATCAATTGCATGAACCTTCATGACTCGATGCGCTACCTTCACCATTAAGGTTAAATGCCATCAAAAATTCCTCCAAAACACGTATCCAGCTTCTCTTCTTTTCCTTTTTTTTATTTCTTTTTTTTCTTTTATTCATTGGATTCTAACCACGCATCTTTGTATCTTTGCATATCGTGCACGAAATAAGCCTGAATTTAGACTGAAGCTTCATCTGCATGTGTTGGAAGGCCATTTCTAGTTGGTTTGCAATTAAGACTTTGAAATTAATTATTCATATAAAGATCATAAAAAATATCAAATATAAATAATAAAATAAAATAGCATAGATTTTAATACCTTTTATGTTATAATTAATGTATTCATCACCCGACCGCCTCTCCCTCTCTCTTCCCTCTTTCTCTCTCTTTCCTCTTTCTCTTTCTCTCTCTTCTCTCTCTATCTCACTATCTTACTCTTGTTTCGCAGGTTACCTCTAACACTATCATTTTCTTCTAGCACCATTGCTAATGATCCTCAGAGCTTTCGATATGACCCCCTCTCCATAGCTGTAGATATAATATTTTTTTTTTAATTTTATAGTATTATTTATTAATCATTTATAATATTTATAATAATTTTTAAAATTTTTATAATAAATATTATAAGTATTTATTATAAATATTATAATTATCTATCGATTGTGGATCATGTTGGTGGTAAGAGAACTTCTATCGGTTGATTCTGGATCGTGTTGGTGGATTTTGGACGGGATCGTACCATGTCCGTGGCCATGGACAGCCCTTGGTCCGTGCCGTGTTCGGGGTCATGGACAGCCCTTGGGTCGTGCCATGTTGGCAGCTGTAGATAGCCCTTAGGTCGTGCCGATCGATAAAAAATTCCTGTTGGCAGGTTCTGAGCTGTGCCATGCTGGTAGCCTTGTGCCATATCGGTAGTTGTAGACAGTCCTTAGGCCATGCCGGTCGATAAGAAAATCACCATTGATAGATTTTGGGCTGTGTCGGTGGTCGTGAGCCGTGCCAACCGCTAAGAGAACCCTCACCCCCATCGGTGGATTTTGGGCCATGCTCATAATCGTAGGCCATGTCGATCGCTAAGAGAACCCCCAGTCCCTAATAGAAAATGAAATTATTTGTTGCTCATCCTTAATTATTTATGGATGTAATTCATGTTATAGAATTTATTGCATAAACATTTTCTAGGTATTTATATCTTGTTGCTTTTATTTATTGCATTGCATAATGATAGGCCCGTCAATTGATTAGTGTACATAATCTTCGGCATCCATACATTTATATGTAATTGAATGGATGAGAGAATTATGTACAATGATTAATTGATTATCTAATTTGGATAGTTTGTAAATTATAAATAATTTTATAGATAATTATAGTAATCAAACAATAGATTTTTGATGATATCGAAGTTGATGATGATGTTGGACCAAGCATGCAAAGTGCTCCTCTAGGATAAAACTTATCTGGTATTATCGAGGTCCTAAATATATTTATTAGGAGCGATGGTGATGTCCATATTGTAGATGCCACTAGATAATGACTTCAACATTCTAGTATAAATATTAGAGTCTATTTATTGATGCTAGACATTATTATTATTCAACATGTTATATTGATTAATGTTTATTAACGTTGTAGGTCACGATGGCACCAAAATATCATCTAGCTTTCATCCCCACCTGTTGATGGGTTACGCGGAGCTCGACATCTGAAGAGCAGTCGGAGCATACTCTATCTAACTCCACATTGACTGCTTAGGAACCATCGACATCTACTCCACCATCGACATCTACTCCACCAACATTTGAGCCTCCATCGTCAGCCATATCTCTGACACATGCTCCGACATCGACATCTGAGTGTACATTTTTATTATATTATTTATTTATTTTTTTTATATAGTATTTATATACTTATATATTTATATAATATATTTTCATTATAAGTGTATCATTTAGTAGGATATTTTGCGGTCCCACATACATGCCGCATGTGTGAAATTGTCAGCATCAGATGATGGTGTAATATAATGTGTAGGAAAGATCGTACGGAAGATACATTCCTTTTTTGGAGTACTTGTGAGGCAGACCCACATTATTCTGGTATTGCCTATAGACTGGCGATTGATGGATGCTGGTGTCAGGGATAGGATGTGGGAGGAGATATAGATAAATATATCTTAATTATATTTATGTATTTGATATATTTATACTTTATTTCATTAGAATAATTTGGTAACTGACTTTGATAACTTTGTACAGAGGAGGTAAGACTTTCCAGATCATGAGAGGGCTCGAGATGTCCGACTAAAGAAGATTGGAGAATTATACTGGAGCTACAAGATCAAGCTCTATAGAGGATGACTCGAGCACTGATAAGACACTCCGGAGGAGCTTGTTCCTTGGATATAGGACCGTCGTCTGAGTTAGTGGGAGGGGATGGTTAGACATTGGAGAAGCTAGGAGTTCGAGGTAAAATTTTTAACTTTTAATTTTTTTAATATATATAAAATTATATTTAAATATTTTTTAAATATTTATTATTTATTTAAATACTTATTAGGCTATCTTCCATCGGAATCGGTCAGCTCGGGAGTATATGCACACTCTAGGTCGTAAGTCTATGGCCAGTCGTATGCATAGAGAGGTAATGAATTCTAAATCTTACTAGATAAATTAAATTAATATTTTTTTTATATTTTTAATAAATTGATCCATTGTTATTGCTGATGAGAGATAGAGTGATGCCTAATCATAGCGAGATCTTTCGATCTAATCATATGGATAAGAAGGGCAGATCGATGAACACCATAATCGAGAGAATTTTTGTAAGTAATAAATATGATATTAGTATGATTAGCATTATAACATTATCAATATTATTTTATTTAAATTTATAATTACAGAATCAGTTAGATGCGCTCGCGAGCGAGGGCCCGGATACCTCTAGCCTCCATGACCATCTATCTCAGGTCTTAGGGCTTGAGCACTTTCGAAGGATCCGATGTAGGCTCGGGCATACGCCGACGAGCTACTGGTCTGAGGTGAGCGTCTCTTCACATGCTTCTGGTATCGTCAGTCAGATGCAACTTAAGGAGGCTATGGTGCAGGCAGCTTAGGCTATGGCACGGGCAGATCAGGCTACGGCATGGGCTACTCACACTAAGGAGCGCACATCTCATCTAGAGGGCATCCTAAGCACTATGGTGATGAGACTTAACACACATTTTAGAGCTGACTTCATGGGTTTTGAGGATATATTGGCCGAAATTCCTACTCCAGCTCCTATAGCTCTAGCCCCTCCAGCTTCAACTCTGACTCTGGCTCCTCCAGCTCGTGCTCCATCTCCTGATGATGATGATGTAGATTTAAAAAATTTTTGATATTTTTTTTTAAAAAAATATTATAATAAATTTTATTCGATAATAAAATTTGAGTATTTTAGAAATATTTTTATATTTATAATATTTTCTTATATTTTTTTATGTTATATATATCTCTATATTTATCAGATAAAATATATAAAAAATTAAAAATTTTATATTTTTTATTATTCAAAAGCTATGGTAGCAGTTATAAAATTACTGTCGTAGGTGTGCCAAGCGCTGCTATAAGTTACGTGCCAACCACTGCTATTAACTTATGGTAGCGGTTATGAAACCGCTGCATTAGACCTATGGCAGTAGTTCCGTAACTACTACAATAGAAATCTATAGCAGCGATTAGAAAATCACTGCCATAGCTCAATCTATAGTAGTGGTTAGTGAACTATTGCCATAGGCTATATATGGTAGCGATTTGCAAAACCCTATTGGGACAATCGGTATTGTTCTAATACCAATTATAGCGAAAATTCCTAATCTTTAGCATGGATCTGAGAAGACCTATGACGTTCTCTATGGCAGCAGATCACTGATCTACTAATCTAGATATGTGATGGAGCGCCTTAATTCTTGGGCTTGAGGAAGGCGCCCAATCATATATCCAGATTATTGGATCGGTGATCTGCTGCCATAGAGAACATCATAGATTTTCTTAGGTCTATGCTAAAGATTAGAAATTTTTGTTGTAATTAATATTAGAGCGATACCGATTGTCCCAATATTTGGTATCAGAGCGGTATCGATTGTCCTAACAATTAGTATCAGAGCGGTACCAATTGTACATGGAGAAGAAGAAGAAGTCATACAAGATAAAATCAAAAATCTACACGAGTATCCACAGTATGTCTCAGATCTATCTTTATTATTGCTGTGGTTTGGCCAACCGAAAGTAGCGGATTGAAGATGGAGGTTAAGAGGATTAATGAAAAGGGTTTTTTCAGGGTGGAAGGTTTGGGTGCATGATTTTCTGTTCGATCATGGTTGAAGAGATCGGAATGTATGACGGGTGATAAGGTTCTCTAGAAAGATGGGCAGTGTGGGACTATTTGGTAGATGAAGAGAGATTTTTCAAAGAATAATGATCGAGGAAAGGCTGAAGAAGTGGCTATATGTTCTTCAGTTGTAGGAAGGTGGGAAGTAGTCGGGGATGCATTCAGCGGTTTGATCAGAGCATGAATTTACGAAGCCCTGAGGGTGATGGAGATGGATGATCCATGGAGGTCCAATAGATTAGGATCGGACGACTGTAGAGCAGCATAGAGATGAGGCAGAGAGTGCTGGAGTGCTGCAGTAGTACTTTTTCGAAGGCATAGGAGCTAAGAGAGGCTCGGTGGTGAAGCAGTCGAGAGATGTATCTCAGTAAAGAGTGTTAGGAACATCTCAGGAAGATCGAAAATAGGTCTCAGGGAGAGTCAAGGGATCTCAAGGAGCGTCAGGGGCATTTAGCTGTTAGGAGTATCATGGATTAGGTATCTTTTGTAGGGGCATCAGGAAGAGTCACAGTTCAGGTAGAGGATGTTCCTCTGGGCGCAACTGAAGCGATGGTTGGTGCTGGGGCAGAAGAGGAGAAGTGCTAGAGTGAAATTTTTTGGGATTTAGTCACTGTAAGTAAAGAGTCAGATGAGCTCTTGGTGGTCTCCAAGGAGCCCACGTGGTGTAGTGTATCTGAGACAGTTTCGAACGGGTCTGTGGAGTGTGGAGGATCCGAAGGGGTAGCAACGATATCCGAGGCATAGCGGTAGGCTCAGTAGTGTAGCATTGAGTGATTGTCCTCGGGAGAATCAATTATAGAGTCAACTTTTGCGACATCAGAGGAACTTTGATTTCAGGTGGATCACTGGGTAGAGGTGGCTTCATAGATGGAGAGAGATGTGAAATGAGTTCAGAGTGGAGGAGTATAGGAGGAACAATATCCTAACACCAATGTCGAAGATGCATAGTTTCAGGTGGAGCAGCACGTGCAGGTGAACAGGCAAAGTTTTGAGGAGACCATATCAGAATATGCAGCAAGTGCCGGTATAGAAACACTACAGGATCTTAAGAAAAGTCCAGGATAATTGATGCAGGTACCAAGCAGAAGGGTTTCTATAATTTTTAGGGTGGCACAGAAGAAGCAAGCCAAGATCTTCAGTGGTTGAGGTGGTCAACCCAAAGACCTCAAAGGGTGTACAGCAGCTAAAGAGAATTGGCGGAGGCAACGTTTGCACAAGAGGCTATCAGGGTGCGTAGTGATAGCAGAATCGTGCAGGAGGGCATTGCCAGGGGTTTACCAAAGCTTGGGAGCACCAAGATGGAGATTGTAAGGATTTATGGTGCTCCCAAGTCTTAGGAGATCACAGGAGGAGTCAGGATGTTTGTTTTGGGATACTAGGATGGATGTGACTCCTAGGGCTAGGACAAAAGTTGTCCTAGGTGAAGCTGGCGTGTAGCCTTGCATAGAACTTGAGGTTCAGATGAGAGGACCTTGAAAGGCTTGGTAGGTGCTCAGAGATCTGAGACACAAGGTGGAGCAAAGGATCAAAGCCAAAAAAAGAATCAGCCAAGATAGGGGTTGACACATAGGCGAGCTGGCTCGAATATGCAGTCGAGTTGACTCGGGATGAGACCGAGTTAGTTGTCTCAAGTAGATAGAACATAGGATTCAGACGAGATGCAGCCAAGCCAGCTGGGCTCTTGATAGAACCGGCTTGACGGTGGCGAACAGAACTGGACATGATTTTCTATTTGGTCTTGGATTGGGATTAATCCAAGGCCAATAAGATTTTAAGGCTTGGTCCAATAAGATCTTAAGGGCGCTAGCTCATATATGGGTCGGAACTAGATTCAGGAGATGAGAGCATGTGAGACATATGTACATGGGTTCGGTGAGTGCTTTCAAGTATTGGGTTAGCTAGAAAAGTTTTTGGTTGGGCCTAATAGCTATGTATAAATTCATAGGTTGTATTAAGGTTTCATTATGCATTGGAATATAGATCTTTTCTCCCTCAATCTCTCTTCTCTCTTCTCTCTAGAGTTGTCGTCCTAAGGAGGGCGCCTCCCTCAAGCCCAAGGAGGAAGGTGCCCCATCACATATCTAGATTGGTGGATTGGTGATCTGCTGCCATAGAGAACGTCATGGGTCTTCTCAGGTTCATGCTAAAGATCAGGAGTTTCCATCATAATTGGTATTAGAGCGGTACCGATTGTCCCAACAACCACTGCAATAATCGCTGCTATAGACCTACGATGATGGCTATAGTGGCAGTGGTTAGCTAACTACTGCCATAGGTTATGGCAGTGATTTTTTAGTCTATGGCAACAGTTACAAACTGCTATCGTAGTTCTTTTCTATAGTAGTGCAAAGGATTCACACCGAGATATGGCATCGACTACGAGAAGACTTTTGCTCCTGTTGCTTGTATGATCTTTATTTGTACTTTACTTGCTATAGCCACCACTAAACAATGGTTCCTACTTCAATTTAATATCAAGAATGCCTTTCTTCATAGAGACCTGTTTGAAGAACCATATATGATGCCTCCTTTTGGTTTACCTCATCAGCCTAATCAAGTCTATAAACTCCGCCGTGTACTTTATGGTCTTAAATAGGTACCTTGAGCTTGGTTTGAAAAGTTTCAAACCACTCTTTTTCGTTATGGGTTTCTCTAGAGCCTTCATAACTCTGCCTTATTCTATCAACGTTTTTCTCGTAGGATTGTTCTTCTTCTTCTTTATATCAATGATATAGTTGTCATTGGTAATGACCCTCAAAGTTTTCGTGATATCAATTGTAATACCTATACAAGTGCTTCGAAATGAAAGATCTTGGCTTATTGCAATTCTTTCTTGGCATCGAAGTTAACTATCAGTCTGATGGTCTCTTCCTTTCTCAGGCTAAGTATGCATCTAGCTTGTTTATTTATGCTGGCCTAACAGGCAATAAAACTGCCGACACTCCTCTTGAGCTAAATTTGAAGTTTCGACCTACTGATGGCAAAATTCTTGTTGATCCCTTCCAGTATTGATAACTCATTAGCAGTCTCAACTGCTTCACTATCACTCGATCAGATATTTTTCATGTAGGTCATGTTGTCAGTCAGTTCATGTCTGAGTCTCATTCTATTCACTATGCTTCCGGTATATTAAGGGCATGCTCCATCATAGGCTTCTCATTCTATTCACAATAACGTACTTCCATAGCCCTCATTCTTTTAAAAAAATCTTCATCATGAAGGACTATTTGTTGTACTTGGTCCCATCTAATTGGACCACAATTAGTTGAGCCACATCAGTCATTATGGATCGATTCAAATGGGCTGATTCAGATGAGAAGCCATAAGTAGAGAAGAAGAGCTGAGAGGTGCTTAATCTAGATTGATTGAAAGAGTAGGAGAGAGCTGGGGACCTTGTTCATAAGGTCCATGTAGCCGATCTGGTGGCAGTCGAAGACAACTAAGCTGACACAAGCGGTAGAGTGGGCGAGGAGATGGAGGACGATGGCATCAGCGCTAAGGAGAAGGCTGAAGCGAAGGAGGGAGAGAGCCAAGGCAGCAATGGCTAGATTGTGCTGAAGTAGGAGGTGGCGGGGAGTGCCTAGATGGTGGGGGGATCTAGATCTCGACCAGCAGGATTTGATGACCAACAGGATCAGGATCTGAACACCGTCATAGGCAAAGATAGGCCAAGCATTGGTTGGATCGTCGGAGTCAAGGAGGCGAAGGAGGGGGGCGAGAGCACTCTTCGCAAAGATAGTATGGTGGGAAACGGTGAAGGTAGTGGCGAGGAGGGAGATGGAAGCGGGCAGAGGACTAGGGTGAGAGGAGGGAGGATGGGCAGCGGTGGAGGATATGATGGCAGGTATAGCGATGGTGGCTATGGTGGTGGTGGGCCATGCTATAACTATAGGAGGACTGGCCACTTGGCTAGGGACTATAACCAAGTAGGAGGGGGTGGCGGCTATGGCGGCAACAATGTAGGGAGGTACAATGGCGAGAAGGGAGACTGCAGCGGCAGCTGGATGAGAGAGTGGGCAAAGAGGAGGGAGGAGATAGAGGAGGGAGAGAGGGGAATGGGGAGGGCCAATGGTGGTTGAGAGATCGATGGCAGAGGTTCGGGTTTGCTGAGGTCAAGGGAGGAAAGGAGAGGGGACGACGGTGGGGAGGGGCCTTGGAGGGTGCAGGGTGCCTGGGGTGCAAGAGATGCGGGAGGTGCTTGGGGTGGTGTCGGGGAGGGAATACGAGGGAGGGAATGATGGTTTGGTGGAGGGGAGGAGAGGAGGTTTGGTGGTGGTTGCACAGACGGCGGGTGTGGCACAAATAATGGTGAAAGATTAGAAGGCAAGTGGTGGGAGGAGAATGAAAGGCAAGAGGTGGGAGGGGTAGAAGAGAATGGTTATGGCTCGATATCATATTGAAGATTAAAACTCTATATTTCATTATGCTTGAGATTTATCTTATTAAATATACATTTAAGATTTTGTATAAGATAAATACCAACTCATCTACAGCAATGCCCAACCAATATATCCTAAATAAAGATATCCTAAATATGGAGATATATCTCATAGTTAACCTAGCTAATACATCCCAAATAGAAACATCCAAATATGGAAGTATATCTCTTAACTAGAAAAAATGTTTAACAAAGAAAACTCAATTGCACAAAAATGTCGCAGGAACCCTTGCTGATCAAACCTTGAATTAAGCAAGCAATGCCATGACATATGATATGTAGATAAGGATTTTAGAATCTCTATGGTGCATGTTATCATGGACTGCTATACAACATTTGATTGTTGCCACATCATTTCATTATAGAGAATGATGGCTATCAAAGAAAACACATTGCATCATTACATGTCAAACACGGCATCATAATAGATGCCAAATAATGATCCTTCCTCATGATGGGATGATGTGCCGACTATAAACATAAATCTTGATATGTTCTAGAGCATGCTTTAATCAAGAACAACATAAATTCAGGATCGTAAAGAAAACTTTCATAATCTTCGCACCTGGTGCGGAAGAATTTGATGTAGAAGAAAAAATTATCTTTCTACCTGTAGATCGGTTTCTCTTCCTTCTTCCATTTTTTATGGCGTAGCAACAATGATGGAATCTATGTCCCATTTATGGGCAGAGATAGAACCTATATTTGTAGACTTTTATCAATACTCCCATCAAGTAACCGAGTGAGATTTGAATTTTATTTGAATTCAAGTTGACCATTATTAGAAGTCAAATTTTAGAGTTCATGATAAATCGACCACTTAATTAGGATATTTTCTAACATTCTCCCACTTGATCTGATTATAATATTATACATGAGCCTTATGAAGGATGCAGTGCAGGATTTGTAGTGCTACTTTTAAAATTTTTTTAAAAAATAGCTAAAATATAATAAAAAATTAATTAATTAAATTAATTAATTTTTGATTATATCAGAATATTAAGCTCTACACTAAGGATCTAAATGCAATATGCATGCATTCATATAGATCTAAAAATAAAACTATGCAGCAAACTTTTTACAACATCTATCTGTTCAGAACATAATACCTTTTCGTGGGTAGCTGATCATCGCAATCTGAATCCATCAGATAATACTCTAGTGTTGCACCATAGCCGCACATATGTCTGGCCTCTATGGTTGGTCCACATAGAGCTCTTGGTCCCGATCAACTCTACTGGAGTGCTAGCTCCTTGCTGGCCTTCAATGGCTGATTATAATCGATCCAATCGATCATATACTTTTTGATTTATTAGATATTCTAAAGAATTAAAACATAAATACTAGAGGATGATGAAGAGGTGTTTTAAATTTAGTGGCGATCCGATGCTCACAGCACTCGATCTCTCCATCCGAACCCAGATTCCCAAATCTAGGGTTTCACTTGGCCCAGAAATCCTAACACATTGAAAATCCTATCACGCCCTCTCTATGTGGAGTTTTTCTATGAAATAAGTTTTTATAGAAAGATAACTTTTAGATCTATAAACTCTATTTATATCATATCTAAAAATTAGATATCCTTAAAGATAAAAATCAGAAGAGAAGAGAGGCATAAGAGAAAAGTAAAGTACTGCAGGACCCTTCTCACCTTCACTTCAAGATTTTTTTCACCTAAAAATAATTCTCAATTACTCTAAAATTTTTACCACATAATGCTAACCCCTTCTTGTGTACACATAAAAATTAACATAATTTATTGACATGAATACCATGAAAAAATGCATAGAAAGAGATAAGGGTCGAGTGGTTGGAAGGTTTTAACCACTCGATTTCTTTCCTTCCTTTCTTTTTCTTCTCCCTTTCTTTCTTTCTTTCATTTTTCGTCTCCTTTCCTTTCACTTTTTCCCTTTTTATCTTCCTTTCTTTCCTTCTTTTTCTTTTCTCCGTGTATGGATGGATTTCCGAGTTTCGATCCCATCCTGATACTATTTTCTCACAGAAATGGGATGGGACGGCCGGGATGCCCCTCTTCCATCGGGACATAAAACCTTGCTCGCAACACCAAAATATACTTTTTATGCATGTGTCAATTAAAGTTTGTAATCTCTAGCAAACTGCGACTCCGGAACACTGTAACGCCAAATTTTTTTAATATCTGGATCGGTATATTTTAGATGGCCAATGTATTCAGGCATTATATACAAACTCATTCTAAGAACCTTCAATGATGGTGATCTCAATGGTCCTTCTCTGTGACTTGCAGATTGGGGAGTGTGTCGCTGTGTGGTGGAGACCAAACTTTGAAACAATAATGTACCCGTATTGTCCTCCTCATATCACCAAGCCAAAGGTGAATTGCATCATGGCTTCAAAGTTCTACTGATAATTTTTTATGTAGTTACATTTTTTTGGGTTTTTTTAGTGGATAATTTATTTTTATTTCCAGGAGTGTAAGAAGCTTTTTCTTGTTCACCTGCCAGAAAGAGAATACTTTGCTGTTCCCAGAAACTTGAAGTTGCTTGTTGTTCCATTGTTTGAGCTGTATGACAATGTTACGGTATGAACATTCCAGTATTAGCGGTACTTTTGGATGCTTGTCTCGTTTTCTGATTGCCTCAATATCTAGTATATGATATCTTTCACGGCCATCTCTCTTCTCTATTCTCTCTAGAGTTGTCGTCCTAAGGAGGGCGCCTCCCTCAAGCCCAAGGAGGAAGGTGCTCCATCACATATCTAGATTGATGGATTGGTGATCTACTGCCATAAAGAATGTCACGGATCTTCTCAGGTCCATGCTAAAGATCAAGAGTTTCCATCGTAATTGATATCAGAGTGGTACCGATTGTCCCAACAACCACTGCAATAATCGCTGCTATAGACCTACGACGATGGCCATAGTGGCAGCGGTTAGCTAACTGCTGCCATAGGTTATGGCAGTGATTTTTTAGTCTATGGCAATAGTTACAAACTGCTATCGTAGTTCTTTTCTATAGTAGTGCAAAGGATTCACACCGAGATATGGCATCGACTACGAGAAGACTTTTACTCCTGTTGCTTGTATGATCTCTATTTGTACTTTTCTTGCTATAGCCACCACTAAACAATGGTTCCTACATCAATTTAATATCAAGAATGCCTTTCTTCATAGAGACCTGTTTGAAGAACCATATATGATGTCTCCTTTTGGTTTACCTCATCAGCCTAATCAAGTCTATAAACTCCGTCGTGTACTTTATGGTTTTAAATAGGTACCTTGAGCTTGGTTTGAAAAGTTTCAAACCACTCTTTTTCATTATGGGTTTCTCTAGAGCCTTCATAACTTTGCCTTATTCTATCAACGTTTTTCTCGTAGGATTGTTCTTCTTCTTCTTTATGTCAATGATATGGTTGTCATTGGTAACGACCCTCAAAGTTTTCGTAATACCAATTGTAATACCTATACAAGTGCTTCGAAATGAAAGATCTTGACTTATTGCAATTCTTTCTTGGCATCGAAGTTAACTATCAGTTTGATGGTCTCTTCCTTTCTCAGGCTAAGTATGCATCTAGCTTGTTTATTTATGCTGGCCTAACAGGCAATAAAACTGCCGACACTCCTCTTGAGCTAAATTTGAAGTTTCGACCTACTGATGGCAAAATTCTTGTTGATCCCTTCCAATATCGACAACTTGTGAGCAGTCTCAACTACTTCACTATCACTCGGTCAGATATTTTTCATGTAGGTCATGTTGTCAGTCAGTTCATATCTGAGTCTTATTCTATTCACTATGCTTCCGTACTTCGTTCATGCGGTATATTAAGGGCATGCTCCATCATAGGCTTCTCTTTTTCTCTTTTGATGTCATTCTTCGTGCTTATTTAGATGTTGACTGGATTGAAGATGTCATTGATAGTCATTCCACTACTGGCTATTACATTTTTTTGGAACATTCTCTGATTACTTGAAAAAGTAAAAAAATAACAGAAGCTAAATATCTTGTCCTGGCTCATACTATTGTCGAGGTTGTCTAGCTTCGCTGGCTTCTTAATGATATGGACGTACAATTATCCTCTCCAATACTCATTTATTATGATAGCCATAGTGCTATCCAAATCATACGTAATGCCATTTTTCATTAGTGCACCAAACACATTAAAATTGATTATTATTTTACTCATCACCACTATCAGCACCAAACTATTGATCTACATCATGTTTTTTCAACTAATCAAATTGTTGATTTACTTACAAAGTCACATTCCAAGGAAGTGCTTCCAATATTTTCATCCCAAACTTCATCTGCAAGAAGCATTTTCAGTTTGAGAGGAGCTGTTAAACATCTTTCCTAGTTTAGAGATATGCTTCCATATTTGGATGTCCCTATTTGGGATGCATTGGCTGGGCTAGTTGTAAGATATGTCTCCATATTTGGGATATATTGACTGGGCATTACTGTGGATGAGTTGGTATTTACCTTGT